>JAFBMS010000751.1:0-62957 GCA_019788955.1 Albula glossodonta
AGAGAGAGCCCCCCCCCCCCCCACAGACAGCATTAGAGAGAGCCATCCCCCCCCCACAGACAGCATTAGAGAGAGCCATCGCCCCCCCAGACTCACCATGTCCAGAGGCACGCAGGGGACACTGTCCTCATCCCCATCCTCAATGGGCCGTCCAGCAAACACCACATTCACTGTGCTGGTGTACACCAGGCTGCGAATGCCCAGCTCCAAGCACACTGCAACACAGGCAACTTTACATACTCGACAGGCACCTTTACAAACCCCACCAGCAACTTTACAAACCCCACAGGCAACTTTACAAACCCCACCAGCAACTTTACAAACCCCACAGGCAACTTTACATACTCCACAGGCAACTTTACAAACCCCACCAGCAACTTTACAAACTCCACAGGCAACTTTACAAACCCCACCAGCAACTTTACAGCTCAACACAGGCACAGGCAACTTTACAGCATGCAGAAGTAACTATGCAGGCATAAATGGACACATCGTAAAAGCCTGAACATGCAACTTGCCAACAGGAGCTTCCCATGATGCAGTGTGGCAAGCGGTAGTGTATCCCTGCTGTGTTCAACCACACTGAGCATGCCCAGAGTTAAGGCAAGGGTCAGCTGACCTCCTTACCATCAATTACATTTCGCGTCCCTCCAATATTAATGGACTCCACCTGCTTCTTCCTCAGCTGCAAAATCAACAGTGAAACATCCCATTAACTCTCGCTGCACCCTCCAGCATTGTGAGAGGCTCACACTACAGTGTTCTGTTCTCTGATTGGCTATGGCTTGCATACTATTCTCTGATTTGCTCAGAGGGTAAAGGCCCTTTCAAGCCTGCCAACCAACATTCAGCGGACATCCATGACCAGTGGGTGTTGCTCACCTGATGGATTTTCTGAGCAAACCTTTGCAGCTGCGCAGATGGGTTTGGGCTTTATGCTGTGAGTGGCAATGTCCTGGAACATGACATGCACAGTGTGTGCAGCTCAATGGAGTAGCATGAGGACATGTGTGTGTATGTGTGCGTGTGTGGGCTTCAGTAACGTACACACTCGTGTGTGAGTCACCTGGTGCACAGGTAAATAATGCGTACTTCTACCTGGCACACAGTTCGATCAGATCAGGGCTCCTCACCTGATCTGGGCCGGACATTCCATAGGAGGCGGTGTGGAGCACACACTCCGTCCCCTTGCACACACGGCGCAGGGACTCATAATCCCGAATGTCACACTGTTAAACACACAACGCAAGCCATTTAAACAAGACAATATCACAGTAACATAGCAACACACTTACACAGAAATACAATGACACAATCACACAGTAACATAGTAGCACAGTCACACTGCAACACAGTAACACAGGTACAGTCACTCCACTGGCAATGTTTTCTGCTAAATGTAGATGCACACCTAAGCACTTAGGAAGCACACCTGTATGACACGCCAGTATCAGCCCCTTCTGCATGTGTTCACCCATATCTCACAATGCACTGCTGTGCTTGCATTCATGTTCCTGTTTCTTTTCTCTTATTGGATATTCTGTGTCATTCCTTCATTATCTCACTGAACTGGAGAGACTCCATGCTGTTGGCTGTGCCACACATACCAGCCCTGCTCTGGAAATCAGATTCCTTCATTATCTCACTGACAGTAACTGTCTCCTGCATCACATGACCTAATGAGACTGAATCTGACTGTATCCAACGTTTCCTTTCCTGATCGACACGCCACTAACAGGGGAAAGAGTCTCATCACATAACATCAGAAGAGCAGGAAGCCCTAAAACCTGCACACAGCCAATCACAGATCTGCAAGTGTTGGATTCACCTGGTGAAACACGGCACCATCAGGAGTGTCCCAGCACGGTTTAACAAGGTCCAGCAGGACAACAGAGACCCCTCGGCTGACCAGGGCGCGGCCCAACCTGTAGCCCAGGTATCCGGCACCGCCGGTCACCAGCACTCTTCCCGCCTCACTCTTGCAGAGCTCCAGGCCCTCCCACTGGCTGGCTGCTCCATCCCAGTTCTTGCAGCAGTTTGTGGTACTTCCGTTCACTCTGTGCCTGACGGTGCTGGTGCCTGGAACAATCCCAGCCCAGGGATGGAGAGCTTTGGCCTGGAGGTGGCAGGGGCTCCCGTTGCTCTCTGACACGCACGCACTGACCAGCTGCTCCACCTGCCACGCCGCCCCCCCGTCCTTCATTCCGCCTTCCAGAGTCTGCCGACCTGCAGCGCAGAGAGAGCAGAGGCAGTGAGGAGACACAGACCCCATCGCCACGTCTGTGACGTTATGCACCGACACGCACACTGCAAAGTATTTGCCGCTAAATAAACAGATGCTTTGTCTCCTGTTCTCTCTCAGTCGCCTGAAGTGCTCTGAGTTTGGCTATATTTTGTATGAATTTAAATCCACAGAGTTCGCATGTTCGCATTTGCGTAAAGCCAGCGCCCTGGGTACAGATGTCCGCGTACACAGCCAATGCCTCTATCATCTGAATGACTGGCCTCCCAAATGATCAGGTAATCTTACCCTACAGCCAGCGCATCTACACGTTGCTGGCCGACATAGTAAGTGAGCGAGAGTTTAGACACACCTTACAGTACTCCTGTCCGGCGGCGGTAGACAAAGTTTGCGCGTCCAGAGTGGAAGCATTTCTCAGATATAAGTACAGTCAGAAAATAGAGAAACCGGCGCTGTGACACTGGACTGTTATGGACAACTATGTCTTTTCAAGCACTTGATCTAAAATTACTTTGGCATAACCTCGTCAGAGATTAAATTTTAATAAAAATTTTAGGGTTTCACCGGCCTATTTCCCCTGAGTAGCACCGGAACAAACCCGTGACTGTCGTCTACCATGTTGCCCCACTGTGTCTGTTTCCCTCATCTTTCTGTCTCCCTAAGTTACAAGATACAAACTACTTAAAAAACTCTAATCACGTTGTCACAGAAGATGCTTATTATTGAGAGTGGTGATTCCTGTAATTGCTCTGGACTCATTTTAGTTTTAAGGTGTGTTCACACCTTAAACTGTTTTAATACTTTATAACTGATATGTTCAAACGCTGACTCTGCATGTACGTGTGGATCGAAAAGCCAAAGCACGGACGTTCACGCGCCCTACCCAACAAGCAGAACCGCAATGAATGTCATTCCCTCTGACAGAAAAATTATCATAAAACCAAGTAGCATTGACAGATATCCTAGATACAGCGGGCAGAGCTATAACAGGATGAAATACCGACACAGCTATACCCGTGCATTCGAATGAGCTTGACAAACTGTAACTCTGTAAACTGTTATACTGTTTCCAGGTTATTAGCCAGTAACCATTCACTTAATTTTGCTCTAATTATTCCTTTTCATAGTTACACATATTCGACGTCTCGTAAAAACCATTCACTGAAGCAGCAGATTGGTCGCACGGCTCTGGTTGCCGCTTCCTTTCCATTACGCATCATGTTCAAAAAAGAAAATAAACGCTCATAC
Source organism: Albula glossodonta (assembly GCA_019788955.1). Taxonomy (NCBI): domain Eukaryota; kingdom Metazoa; phylum Chordata; class Actinopteri; order Albuliformes; family Albulidae; genus Albula; species Albula glossodonta. Next base: position 3,491 of record JAFBMS010000751.1, read on the forward strand.
TTACTGCCTGATCTCTGGCACAAATGCACTGAAAATTCCGAGTGCTGCATGTACTGTGGGACAGTTTAGTCTCTCAGAAACAGCTCTTCGAAGTTTTCGTTCTCCGTTGATGCCCTCAGTTAAGTTACTAAGCTAAGTTACCTGTTAGCGTGCAGTCCCTCACCTGTATCTACTTTACCGTAAGTGTTCTGGAATGTGCGCATGTGATATCGGGCTCGCTGAGATCACCTCTATCTAATTGAACATGTTTCTGAAGGGTGGAGGGGGTGGGTGTCAGTTTGATCATTTTCAACTTCAGAGTGTTAACTAGAATGATACGGTCCAGACGCATAGGCTGTTATTTCATGGTTAAAGTGATTTGCTCACTTATGAGATGAAGGCCCATGGGGACACAGGGACCCTGCCTGCAGACCAAACAAATGGAATGGGCTAAAATTAACGGGGTTGGGTTTATGGGGCTTCATAGTATCCTGTGAGCCCTGAGAAAGAGCTCTGCGCTCCAGCTAACCCTCTCTCTGCTCTCAGCTGTGGTCATTAGGCACTCTCCACCACAAAAATATGACAGAAATGGTTTTTGGTGTCAAATCGTTTTGTTTGGGAAGGCCTTGTGTTTTGCAGCTATGCCCTCCACCAAGGTCAAATTACATGCCCTCACAAATGAACAGAGTGCAATATTGCCTGCCTCTCCGATCTACTCCGGAGTCTTATTTTAGCCTGGGGCTCATTACATTATAGAGTCTACGATTACCTGTCTCTCAGACCATCCAACTGATCCAGCACCCAGACTGACCCTGTTGCTTTATGAATTAATTATTTATGGAAATGTACACAGAAACGAACACAACATCCTCTGCTGGTTGGCTAAGGCACACAACGGCACCAGCACACTCCCAAACTCCCAGTGACTACTCTTTACTGTGCAGTACCCTAGCTGAGCTGCGCTCTCGCTCTGCAGTCCCCCAGCTGAGCTGCGCAGACACTCTGCAGTCCCCCGGCTGAGCTGCACACTTGCTCTGCAGTCCTCTAGCTGAGCTGCGCAGACACTCTGCAGTCCCCCAGCTGAGCTGTGCAGTTGCTCTGCAGTCCACCAGTTGAGCTGTGCAGTCAGCATAAGCATTTAGCTGGACACACTGACTCACTCTGCCTAAACCTAACCCACCCTGCCGAACCCTAACACTGACTCACTCTGCCTAACCCTAACACTGACTCACTCAGCCTAACCCTAACCCACTCTGCCTAACGCTAAGCCACTCTGCCTAACCTTAACACTGACTCACTCTGCCTAACCCTAACCCACTCTGCCTAACCCTAACACTGACTCACTCTGCCTAACCCTAACACTGACTCACTCTGCCTAACCCTAACCCACTCTGCCTAACCCTAACCCACTCTGCCTAACGCTAACACTGACTCACTCTGCCTAACCCTAACCCACTCTGCCTAACGCTAACACTGACTCACTCTGCCTAACCCTAACCCACTCTGCCTAACGCTAACACTGACTCACTCTGCCTAACCCTAACACTGACTCACTCTGCCTAACCCTAACCCACTCTGCCTAACGCTAACACTGACTCACTCTGCCTAACCCTAACCCTAACCCACTCTGCCTAACCCTAACACTGACTCACTCTGCCTAACCCTAACACTGACTCACTCTGCCTAACGCTAACACTGACTCACTCTGCCTAACCCTAACCCACTCTGCCTAACGCTAACACTGACTCACTCTGCCTAACCCTAACCCACTCTGCCTAACGCTAACACTGACTCACTCTGCCTAACCCTAACCCACTCTGCCTAACGCTAACACTGACTCACTCTGCCTAACCCTAACCCTAACTCACTCTGCCTAACCCTAACACTGACTCACTCTGCCTAGCCCTAACACTGACTCACTCAGCCTAACCCTAACACTGACTCACTCTGCCTAACCCTAACCCATTTTTCAGGCCCCACCCCCTCCACTCCTGGGCCAATGAGAGACAACATCCACACAATTATCTGTTCTGTTATTTGTTCACAGCTATTAGCTCTTATCAAGAGTGAATGCTGTAGACAAATACAATCTAAGGACACCAGGGTCTGTCATTAAAACATTTATTTGCATTTCTGTACACTTAATCATCTTTCTTTTTCTCCATAATTAGCCTGTTTCACGATTGAGATTCAACAAAACAGGTTTAAATTAGATGGACATTCTTTACAACTGAAATTCAGTGACACAGAATCCATTGTACTCCGTCTAGCTCTTCAGTGGACTTCGGTTCTCCAGAAGAATTTTTCTGTGAGGAAATGACAAATCTCTTCAGAATAAGCACAGAATCAGAGTTTCAGCTGCGCACCCAATCCCTGCATACCACTCATGCTTCATCACTCTGTGCTTTTCTCACATGAAGGAGAGATACCCTACAGCATCACCATGGAGATACCAACCGGAAAGCGGCAGCTTGCATCTGGAAACGCCTCAATCTGGTCATCTCCTCAGCCAGCCCCCTCAGGTCATCACCCTCACTGGTGGGAAGCAAAGGATCCTGGGAATCACACAGAGACAGATGCAAAATGGCCACCTCAGTCCAGCTCTGCCACACCACACATTTGTATTGGTTGGAAGATAAATTAATTCCCATAATATTAATAATCACAAACTTTCATAGAAGGACTACATCAGAACTGAGAGATATTACATCTGTCACTCACAGCTTCCTCATTAATCTCCTCCTTCAGTGTCCTAGCAACCAGTGTGTCCATGTCACCATGGCAATGATGGAAGCGCCCACCTGTCTGCTGGGCCAGTTTCTGCAGGAATTCATTGGCAGTGCTACGAGAGAGATATCCAATTAGAGGTGATGTTGATACAACCAGTGCTCAGTGTGCTTGTTTAGGGGAGAATGAGTATAAAACGCATTGCTGCGACACACACATTCTGCTGTAAACAGGCCTCAGAGCAGTGTCAGTTTGAGCTGCAGCAGAATTCAGTGCTTATAGTATTTAAGCTGCTGTAAGCAATCTATGTCTATGAGTACAGTGTACCTGTCTGCGCAGCTGTAGCAGATGCTGTGTACCTGTCTGCGCAGCTGTAGCAGATGCTGTGTACCTGTCTGTGCAGCTGTAGCAGATGCTGTGTACCTGTCTGCGAAGCTGTAGCAGAGGCTGTGTACCTGTCTGCGCAGCTGTAGCAGATGGTGTGCACGGTGATGCATTTGCCTGTGCTTATCCTCTTGGTCTCCTGCAGCACCAGGCTGCAGCTGGAGTCTGGCTTCCCATCAGTCAGCAGATAACAGCCCAGAGAGTCCGCCAACCCCCAGGCAAACTGCACACACAGAAACACACCCACAGATAAAACACACACACAGACGCACAGACACAGATACATTTTCACACACACACACACACAGATAAAACACACACAGACACACACACAGATAAAACACACACTCACACATATTAAAAAAACGCACACATACATGCATACATACACAGATAAAACACACACACAAACACACACAAACACAGAACGTATTGAAAACAGACACTAAAGCACACATAAAGCAAACACAATGTTTTACCAACATTATGTTAGACCTGTTATAAGACACTTTGTAAACCTTAATGAATCTTTAATGGTATGGGTGGGAGGGGCAGTGATCAGTAGGAGGGGCTGTAAGATGGGTGGGAGGGGCTGTAATAAGTGGGAGGGGCTGTAATGGGAGTGGGAGGGACTGTAATAAGCGTAGGAGGGGCTGTAATCAGTGGGAGGAGCTGTAATGAGAGTGGGAGGAGAGGTAAGGCACATGGCCCGGGCTCACCTGTAAGGCCTGCATGGTGCAGGTGCCCCCATGAGCACACAGCTGCCACACCCACTGCTCCGCCTCTCGACACGCCTCCTCTGAGGCTTCCACAAGGGAGGGGCACCATGCTCGCACCTCCCCAGAGAACGCTAAGAGAGTAAATCTGCAACAGATACACAGCTTTACTCTTCCCCACACACACACACACAGCTTTACCCTTCAACACACACACACACACTCACACACACACTGCTTTACCCTTCAACACACACACACAGCTGTACCCTTCAACACACACACACACACTCACACACAGCTGTACCCTTCAACACACACACACACACACACACACAGCTGTACCCTTCAACATACACACACACACACACACACACACACTGCTTTACCATTTAACACACACACACCCACACTCACACACACACACACTGCTTTACCCTTCAACACACACATACACACACACAGCTGTACCCTTCAACACACACACACACACACACACTCACACACACACACAGCTGTACCCTTCAACACACACACACACACACACACAGCTGTACCCTTCAACATACACACACACACACACACACACTGCTTTACCATTTAACACTCACACACCCACACTCACACACACACACACTGCTTTACCCTTCAACACACACATACACACACACAGCTGTACCCTTCAACACACACACACACACACACACACACTCACACACACACACACAGCTGTAACCTTCAACACACACACACACACACACAGCTGTACCCTTCAACATACACACACACACACACACACACACACACACACTGCTTTACCCTTTCACACTCACACACCCACACACACAGCTTTACCCTTCAACACACACACACTCACACACACTGCTTTACCCTTCAACACACACCCACACACACACACACCCACACACACACACACTGCTTTACCCTTCAACACACACACACACACACACACACAGCTTTACCCTTCAACACACACCCACACACACACACACACACCCACACACACAGCTTTACCCTTCAACACACACCCACACACACACACACACAGCTTTACCCTTCAACATACACACACACACACACACACACACACACACACAGCTTTACCCTTCAACACACACCCACACACACACACACAGCTTTACCCTTCAACACACACCCACACACACACACACAGCTTTACCCTTCAACACACACACACACACACACAGCTTTACCCTTCAACATACACACACACACACAGCTTTACCCTTCAACACACACACACACTCACACACACACACAGCTTTACCCTTCAACATACACACACACACACAGCAGCAGCTGGTTCCTCTTACCGGACTCTGTTTGGGTGCAGCTGATCCCAGATCAGTGCAGAGAGCTCCTGCTTTAGCTGAGGCAGAAGAGGAGCCATGGAGCCCGAGCAGTCCAGCAGAACACACACCTGCTGCTCCAGCACCGTCCCAAACACACGCCGGCTACCTGGGAACCCCCCCGGCCGTCAATCAATTAATAACATCACTGATCTCAGTACAGGAAGTGACATCACTCTCAATCTCAATAGCCTACAGCCTGCTCTCTATGGAAACAATTACTTCACTTCCTGTGTGCAGGGACAGTCAGACAGACAGACAGACCTGTGTGTTCTGGCTGTATGTCCTGGTTTGGACAGAAAGACTCTCTGCAGTGGTTTGAGCAGCTCCTCACAAACACCTGGTGTCTCTGATCAGGATAGTCCAATGTAGTACAGTGCAGTCGCACTGCAGTCACACTGCAGTCCAGTGCAGTCGCACTGCAGTCACAGTGCAGTCCAGTGCAGTAACACTGCAGTCACAGTGCAGTCCAGCGCAGTCACAGTGCAGTCACACTGCAGTCCAGTGCAATCACACTGCAGTCACTGTGCAGTCACACTGCAGTCACAGTGCAGTCCAGCGCAGTCACAGTGCAGTCACACTGCAGTCCAGTGCAGTCACAGTGCAGGCCAGACCTGGAAGCATGGTAGCAGAGCACTCTGAGGACTGTATCTGCATGTTTGGCTCTGCACCAGTGATATTTGATAGTTTAATGTAATATATCCTGCTTCACTTTAATGTGGAAACTGCAATGTCCCTCTGCAGCAGGACCAAGCAGGAGAACCTCCAGCCAGTGATGTGTAATGTCACAGAGCAACCTGATCACATGACCTTCTCCTTCACCAAGAATGGCCAATCAGGGAGTAGGAAAACCAAAGGGAAGCCTATTAGAGAGCAGTTTACTGAAGAATGGCCACCTTTATGGACCTGTCATCCAAAGCGTAACCAATTTATAGCAGGCTCTGAGAGAGTAGACTATCAGACAACATGCCTTTGATACAATAGCCTATCAGAGAGCAGGCTTTGAGGGAGTGGCCTATCAGAGAGCAGGCTTTGAGACAGTAGCCTATCGGAGAGCAGGCTCTGAGAGTACCAGAGAGCAGCCAGCGCATCCTGCGGGCATAGCGTCTGAGTAGCCTCCCCGTTTGCGTCAGATACTGATCCAGCTCCCATGGCGCCACCTGCAGATGCTTCAGTGTACCCTACAACAGCAAGAGTACATTAACACAGTCTACCCTACAACAGCAAGAGTATATTATCATAGTCTACCCTACAACAGCAAGAGTACATTAACACAGTCTACCCTACAACAGCAAGAGTACATTATCATAGTCTACCCTACAACAGCAAGAGTACATTAACACAGTCTACCCTACAACAGCAAGAGTACATTAACACAGTCTACCCTTCAACAGCAAGAGTACATTAACACAGTCTACCCTACAACAGCAAGAGTACATTAACACAGTCTACCCCACAACAGCAAGAGTACATTAACACAGTCTACCCTACAACAGCAAGAGTATATTATAATAGTCTACCCTACAACAGCAAGAGTACATTAACACAGTCTACCCTACAACAGCAAGAGTATATTATAATAGTCTACCCTACAACAGCAAGAGTACATTAACACAGTCTACCCTACAACAGCAAGAGTACATTAACACAGTCTACCCTTCAACAGCAAGAGTACATTAACACAGTCTACCCCACAACAGCAAGAGTACATTAACACAGTCTACCCTACAACAGCAAGAGTATATTATAATAGTCTACCCTACAACAGCAAGAGTACATTAACACAGTCTACCCTACAACAGCAAGAGTATATTATAATAGTCTACCCTACAACAGCAAGAGTACATTAACACAGTCTACCCTACAACAGCAAGAGTACATTAACACAGTCTACCCTTCAACAGCAAGAGTACATTAACACAGTCTACCCTTCAACAGCAAGAGTACATTATCATAGTCTACCCTTCAACAGCAAGAGTACATTAACACAGTCTACCCTACAACAGCAAGAGTACATTAACACAGTCTACCCTTCAACAGCAAGAGTACATTAACACAGTCTACCCTTCAACAGCAAGAGTATATTATCATAGTCTACCCTACAACAGCAAGAGTACATTAACACAGTCTACCCCACAACAGCAAGAGTACATTAACACAGTCTACCCCACAACAGCAAGAGTACATTAACACAGTCTACCCTACAACAGCAAGAGTACATTAACACAGTCTACCCTACAACAGCAAGAGTACATTAACACAGTCTACCCCACAACAGCAAGAGTACATTAACACAGTCTACCCCACAACAGCAAGAGTACATTAACACAGTCTACCCTTCAACAGCAAGAGTACATTAACACAGTCTACCCTTCAACAGCAAGAGTACATTAACACAGTCTACCCTACAACAGCAAGAGTACATTAACACAGTCTACCCTACAACAGCAAGAGTACATTAACACAGTCTACCCTTCAACAGCAAGAGTACATTAACACAGTCTACCCTTCAACAGCAAGAGTATATTATAATAGTCTACCCTACAACAGCAAGAGTACATTAACACAGTCTACCCTACAACAGCAAGAGTACATTAACACAGTCTACCCTTCAACAGCAAGAGTACATTAACACAGTCTACCCTTCAACAGCAAGAGTACATTATCATAGTCTACCCTTCAACAGCAAGAGTACATTAACACAGTCTACCCTACAACAGCAAGAGTACATTAACACAGTCTACCCTTCAACAGCAAGAGTACATTAACACAGTCTACCCTTCAACAGCAAGAGTATATTATCATAGTCTACCCTACAACAGCAAGAGTACATTAACACAGTCTACCCCACAACAGCAAGAGTACATTAACACAGTCTACCCCACAACAGCAAGAGTACATTAACACAGTCTACCCTACAACAGCAAGAGTACATTAACACAGTCTACCCTACAACAGCAAGAGTACATTAACACAGTCTACCCTACAACAGCAAGAGTACATTAACACAGTCTACCCCACAACAGCAAGAGTACATTAACACAGTCTACCCTTCAACAGCAAGAGTACATTAACACAGTCTACCCTTCAACAGCAAGAGTACATTAACACAGTCTACCCTACAACAGAAAGAGTACATTATCATAGTCTACCCTACAACAGCAAGAGTACATTAACACAGTCTACCCTTCAACAGCAAGAGTACATTAACACAGTGCAACCTACAACTGCAAGCGTACAGCCAGGATCCCAGAGCCAGTGCCTGAGAGAGAGACAGTGAGGGGGACCTGTCAGAAACCCGACATTCCATGCCCCCTCCTGCACACTCACATTGATGTACACGCTGGGGAGAACACTGCAGTAAGCCAGGGTGGGGCTGTGGGCGGGATTTCTGGTGACTGGCACTTCTCTTTTGTGATGTGTGCAGTCTGGTCCTGAGGCCAGCCGGTCCAGATCCAGCTTCAGTTTCCGCACACTGAAACGCTTCAGCCACTGAGAGCCACATAGAGGCCATACATGGTTAGGAATGGGAGAGGAGTTGGACTGTAACAATAAAACTACATCTCCCATAATGCACCTGTTTGGTTGAACAAATTTCCTCCTCCTTTGGCAGAGAAACGGTGGGGACTGACCTGTGTACACTCTGTGGTTTCGGGTATTTCTTAAAAACAAACCCTCAAGTGAGAAAAAGAAAACAATTAAACAATTATACAGTCACAAAATGTAACCAATATCTCATACTCCTGTCTCACACACATTCAGAAACCAAATTTCAGTGTCGCCCTTACCCAGGTTGTTTCCGTCCTCTGTGTAGAACACATGGTGGGAGACAGTGAACTTCCTTTGTCTACCTCCACTTCCTGTTGGCCCCCAGCTGTTCACTGGATGTAATGAGGCAAAGCCAGGAAGAAACCTTAACATACTGATTCATATACACACACGCATACAAACGCATGCACACTCTCTCACTCTCTCTCTCACTCTGGTCACTGACCTGGTGGTCTGGGTATTTTGGCGCTGCTTGGACTCCAGGTGAGAGCTCTCAGGGGTGATCTCTCCTCCTCCCTCTGCTCCTTCAATTGCTGTGACAGAGAGAAACACCCTCCCTTTCAGTGCAGTAACATACTCACATAACTGCTTTCAGCACACAGCTACTTCACTGTGTTACACAAACATACCTGTATTGTCAGTACACTGCTATAATGACTGTGTTACTCATGTACCTGAGTCTCGTACACATATATTGACTGCAGTTAGCATAGCCCAATACAGCTGAATGTGTTTCACATGCATATGCCATACCCAGGGAAGACAGAGCGATGGAGTAAGGAGGAGAAAGAGAAAGGGATTGAGTATAGACTGGGGGAGAGGTAGATAGAGGGACAGATAGAGAGGAGGGGGGGAGGGACATGTGGAGGTGGGGGGGGGGGTGGTTGGGTTCGAACCAGCCTGGCACGTGTGAGTGCGGTGGGGCGGGGTGGTATCCATGTCTCCATGGTAACAGCCAGCTGCCTGCCCTCAAGCGCTGGCCCCTCATTGGCTCCCCTCTTGGGCTCCCGGCATGACACTGCTTCCACCAACACAGAGCACTGAACACAGAAACACACCCACACAGAGCACTGAACACAGAGACACACCCACACAGAGCACTGAACACAGAGACACACCCACACAGAGCACTGAACACAGAGACGCACCCACACAGAGCACTGAACACAGAGACACACCCACACAGAGCACTGAACACAGAGACACACCCACACAGAGCACTGAACACAGAGACACACCCACACAGAGCACTGAACACAGAGACGCACCCACACAGAGCACTGAACACAGAGACACACCCACACAGAGCACTGAACACAGAAACACACCCACACAGAGCACTGAACACAGAGACGCACCCACACAGAGCAACGAACACAGAGACGCACCCACACAGAGCACTGAACACAGAGACGCACCCACACAGAGCACTGAACACAGAGACGCACCCACACAGAGCACTGAACACAGAGACGCACCCACACAGAGCACTGAACACAGAGACGCACCCACACAGAGCACCGAACACAGAGACGCACCCACACAGAGCACTGAACACAGAGACGCACCCACACAGAGCACCGAACACAGAGACGCACCCACACAGAGCACCGAACACAGAGACGCACCCACACAGAGCACTGAACACAGAGACACACCCACATAGAGCACCGAACACAGAGACACACCCACACAGAGCACTGAACACAGAGACGCTCTTTCTCTCACCTTCTTCATATAATCTGCTGCCTTCTGCACTTCTGCCATTAAAGCAGTGATGTCATCACTCTCCAGGACTCCTGCAAGGGGCAGACCACAGTGAGCACAACCTGGGCCACAGTGAGCACAGCCCGGGCCACAGTGAGCACAGCCCGGGCCACAGTGAGCACAGCCTGGGCCACAGTGCGCACAGCCTGGGCCACAGTGCGCACAGCCTGGGCCACAGTGAGCACAGCCTGGGCCACAGTTTGCACAGCCCGGGCCACAGTGAGCACAGCCCGGGCCACAGTGAGCACAGCCCGGGCCACAGTGAGCACAGCCTGGGCCACAGTGAGCAGCACAGGCCTACGGGGCGGGTTTATGGAGCACAGGCCTACGGGGCGGGTTTATGGAGCACAGGCCTACGGGGCGGGTTTATGGGTACCTGTCTCTGTGAAGCAGTGGAAACGGCCCCCACTGGAATGGGCCAGCGTGCGTAAGGCCTGGGCAGTGTCCGTGTGGGAGGCGTAGCGGGGCGGGGGAGGGCAGCTCAGTGGAGGCTCCGCGCCCCCAAACAGGCACACGTGCAGTCGCAGCACGTCTCCACCACTGCGCTCCAACACATACCCCAACACTGCACCCTGTCCGGGAACACAGCAGCGCCACCCACTGGTTATGAATAATAGACCAGTAACAAACACACAGGCTCCAAATGTCACACCACTAAAATTAAAAAACACAAAATCAAATTTTTAACAAATGATTTAACAAAGCATTTAACAAATTAAATATCTAAAATTGAATATTTAACAATAAAGTACATGACAGTGTCTGAAACACACATATTCCAGCACAGGAGAAGAGTTATCGCAGTGACACTCCCAGGGCAGTAGGGGGCACCAGAGGAGGCTGATGCAGTTACCATATCGTGGTCAGGAACACCACAGGTGAGCAGGTAGAGGCCCTGGCTGTGCTCTGGCTCCCCCTGCAGGTGACCCTCCACAGCGAGCCTGAGGGCTGCTAACATGTTCCTGCTGCCTCCACAGCGCAGCCGTTGCACCCACCTGCCAAACAGGCACTCACACATCACCTCCCACTCCCCAAAACAGTGCTTTAACAAAGCTCAACTTACACCCAACAAACACAAATATACATGGTCTCTCTGAAAGATTAAAATAACCTTTTAATATTTGGCTTGTAGCTCAGGTGTAATGTGTCTGGTGTGTGTGATGTGTTCGCTCGTTCTGCTCTCTCACCTCCATGCCTCCTGAAGTTTCTCAGGTTTGGGCTCGACCATCACATCCTGCCAGGGGTTCACCGATCCCCCGAAACTGCCAGACACTCACACAGTCAGGGATTACACAACACACACACACACACACACACTCAGGGGTTACACAACACACACACTCACACAGTCAGGGATTACACAACACACATGCTCAGGGATTACACAACACACATGCTCATTGTGAGTGTATGTGTGTAATAGTCTGTGTATTGTGAGTTTGTGAGTGTGTGTATAGTATTGTGTGTATTGTGTGTGTGTGTAGTAGTGTGTGTGTTGTGTATTGTGTGTGTAATGGTGTGTGTTGTGTATTTTTTGTATTGTGTGTGTGTGGTAGTGTGTGTTGTGTATTGTGTGTGTGTGTATGTACGTACGCGATGATGTTGAAGCTCTGTTTGTTGGCCAGTTGTTCCTGCAGCAGAGCTCTCAGACTTAGCTGTATGTGAGGCAGGTACTGGGAGTTCCACTGAGACACATCCACCAGAACCACAACCCTGCAGACAGAACCACACTCAGCCCAAACACCAGAACCACAACCCTGCAGACAGAACCACATTCAGCCCAAACACCAGAACCACAACCCTGCAGTTACTCATATATTCATATATAGCTATGTAGAGTATAGGAATTTATAGGATGTGGTATAGGGTATAGGGCATAGGGCATAGTGCATGGGGTATAGGGCATAGGGCATAGTGCATAGGGTATAGGACATAGGGCATAGGGTATAGGATATAGGAAGTTCCATGCTGTGCAGGTCCTTGCCTCTGCTCACATACTGTGCCCCAGATCTGGCGGCTGCCGCTGTTGAGCCACGCAACTCTTTTCTCCAGCACCTGCACTGCGCGGGCCAGCTGCTTCTGCAAAGAGTTACACTCTATTGACGTATTGCCTGCTGAGCAAAGAGAACACTAGGGGAAAGGTCTGCTAAAGCCTTGCTTTTATTCCAGGGAAGGCTCACACACTTGCAAGTGCAGATATATACTGGCTATAGGTAGAGTAGGGGCGCATACTCACCTGGTAGGTGTGGAGTAGGGGCACATACTCACCTGGTATGTGTGGAGTAGGGGCACATACTCACCTGGTATGTGTGGAGTAGGGGCACATACTCACCTGGTAAGTGTGGAGTAGGGGCACATACTCACCTGGTATGTGTGGAGTAGGGGCACATACTCACCTGGTAAGTGTGGAGTAGGGGCACATACTCACCTGGTAAGTGTGGAGTAGGGGCACATACTCACCTGGTATGTGTGGAGTAGGGGCACATACTCACCTGGTAAGTGTGGAGTAGGGGCACATACTCACCTGGTAAGTGTGGAGTAGGGGCACATACTCACCTGGTATGTGTGGAGTAGGGGCACATACTCACCTGGTAAGTGTGGAGTAGGGGCACATACTCGCCTGGTATGTGTGGAGTAGGGGCACATACTCACCTGGTAAGTGTGAAGTAGGGGCACATACTCACCTGGTAAGTGTGAAGTAGGGGCACATACTCACCTGGTAAGTGTGGAGTGGGGGCACATACTCACCTGGTATGTGTGGAGTAGGGGCAGGTCCACGTGTACATTCTTTACAGTCCCATCATGCCACTCAAACTGCACCATGGCTTTCTGCGGAGAGGTGCAGAGGCAGTGAGGGAGGGAAAGAGCAGGTCATCCACAGGGTGTAGTCCATGCTATCCCTTCTGGCACTTGGGACTTTTACCCTAAACTAGCACTTTAGCACTCAGGATAAGAGCATCTGCAAAATGACTATAATGTAAAGGGATGGAATGAGGTGGACAGAAGGGAAGAGAAGGGGAATAACACCATTGCTGTGGAGGCATATCCAGGTATATCCAGACAACCTGTCCTGAAAACACACCTGATATCCCGAGGTGCTCAGGTTTCGGCAGGGTAAGGTACACTGGCAGCAGGGCTGCTGAGCACATTGATCATGCTGCTTTGACTCTAAAATGCTTTAAAATGCTTCCTCTGCCTTCCCTCTTTTTCTCCCATCTCCGAGTGATACAAAAGGGGTTAACTGGCTGCCATGACAGGAAAAATCATTTTCAATGATCTATGACAGGAGGAGAAGATTATCCGGTCTCTTTGTCCTCCTTCAGCTAGAGACTGATGCGTCTTCAGTGGGAACAGATTTGGGCTATTCATGACTCCAAGTCCCAGAGTGCCTTGCTGTGGTAAAGGCGGGGCATGCACTGGCTCGCACCTGGTTCACAGTGGAGCTGACAGTCTTGCGCAGGATCGGCACAAACTCCTGCAGGGGTGAGTGAGCGTTCGGCGCCAGCACCTGGTACACACCCAGCCTCTGAGCTGTGACAGGACAGACAACTGTCAGTCACTCAAATCTAGCCAATCAGTGGCAAACATTGCAGGCTTATAGGACTACAGCTCTGGCATTGGCCAGAGAGAGGAAAGAGAGTTGCAGTGAAAAAAGAGACAGGAAAGAAAGATGGAGAGGAAAGAGAGAGATAGAAGAGGGAGAGACGGAGAGAGGAAGGACCTCTGAGCCCGTGGCTCTGCAGCCACTCTGTGGAGGGGGATGGCAGGAGGCCAGGAGGCTGGAGGCGGAGCGGGGCGTCTTCATTGGCTGCACTGGGAGAAGGACGGGACAGACACAGGCTGTCCATCTCAGCCCAAACCTGTGGGGAGAATCAGCGCCCATGAGCAGAGGATGGCTGGCACTTCCACACAGCACTTATAAAAAGACTAAATCTGTGATCCACATTCTTTAATCTTCCTTTATCCAGGAAAATGAGCAGACTGTTCAGCTCATTTCTGATGATGGTCTGAAGATGCAAGTAAAAAATTCTCTGAAACCGGAGACCAAATTCAAACAACAGGCATGATACAGCTTATGGCCTCAGTGCGCTGGAGGTGAGCATGTCTCTCCACTGGTTTGTAGTGAACATCCATCCACTCCAGTCATTTATTTTTTAGCATTTTTTTATCCCTATTTTTCCCCATTTTTCCCAACCTGAACTTGTTCAACCAAACTTGTTGACCTCACCGCAGCGCCCACTCTGACGGCTTTGGGCGGAGAGGCCGAGCATGTGACTCCTCCAATTCATGTGACGACGCTCTCGCTTCTAATTACGTTGCAGCTGCACCACTAATTGCACACTGCCTATGACGTTGGAGGATGATGCAGTCAGTGTGCTGCCACAGGTGCCCAGCATGACAGAGAGGGCGCAATGGTGATGAGGCCGATGAGCAATAGCTGGCTTACCCTGTACTGAATCAAAGGTGAGGCTGGTCAACTGTTGACTCATCAGGGGGGCCTCTGACCATGACCGGTTTGGGCGAGGCTAGGGATCGAGCCCCCGACCTCAAGGCTCCCAGGCCCCCATCATTATTTTTTAAGAATCTGTCACAAATTAGCCTGTGCTGTGTTTGAGAAGTTAGCCTGCGCTGTGTTTGAGTAGTTAGCTGGTGCTGTGTTTGAGTAGTTAGCCTGTTCTGTGTTTGAGTAGTTAGCCTGTGCTGTGTTTGAGTAGTTAGCCGGTGCTGTGTTTGAGTAGTTAGCCGGTGCTGTGTTTGAGTAGTTAGCCTGCGCTGTGTTTGAGTAGTTAGCCGGTGCTGTGTTTGAGTAGTTAGCCTGCGCTGTGTTTGAGTAGTTAGCCTGTGCTGTGTTTGAGTAGTTAGCTTGCGCTGTGTTTGAGTAGTTAGCCGGTGCTGTGTTTGAGTAGTTAGCTGGTGCTGTGTTTGAGTAGTTAGCCTGCGCTGTGTTTGAGTAGTTAGCCTGCGCTGTGTTTGAGTAGTTAGCCTGCACTGTGTTTGAGTAGTTAGCCTGCGCTGTGTTTGAGTAGTTAGCCGGTGCTGTGTTTGAGTAGTTAGCCAGTGCTGTTGTGTTCTCCTATAGTATACTGGGGCCTTTAATGACAGTGAAACAGAAGCATCTCTGTAAGATGCTGTCATATGCAGTGCACTGGAATGAGATCAGCGATACCTCTGGCACCACGGTCACCAGCGTGTCCTGAACCCGACCCCCTCTCATCTCCTGCACGTTCCTCAGTACCTCCCGTGCTGCTTTCAGCTCCCCCCACATCAGCTGCAGGTCAGTGCTGTCCACCACCCCCTGATCCATGGGAGAGGGGGAGAGAGGAGACACAGCACTGATTCAGTGAATGCTCTGAAATCCTGATGCGACACTGAGACAGGTGAGAGGCAAAGCTACCTTTCCTGTGTTGGAGAATATGTGGAAACGTCCCTTGGTGACCTCAGCCAGTCTCTTAGCAACTTTCTGTGAAACACAAACATGGCATATCTCAAAACCACACCACCACATACAACAGTATTACCCATAATTCTCCACCTACTCACAATGGTCATGTGATCGCTGCTCCAATATGCCACAGTGAGAAGGGAAAGCTCCCTTCCCAGAGTGCACTGCTCCACATAATCGAACAGCATGTCTGATGTCTGGTCTGGACTGAAAAGTTTTAAAAAATGCATAGAAGAACAGTTTTGCTGTTTTTATTTCTCACAAAAGTAGTATGAAATACTAACACTTCAAAATCTGGATTGCAATCTGCAAACTTTAACCATGCAGAATGTAGTGCTGGTTTGTGATTGGTTGGGAACAGGGTACAAGGTGTATACCAGGAGTGCAGGATGAGGAGGAGAGAGTCCAGCTCCCTGCACAGCAGCACCCTTCGCAGGGCCTCCAGGAAATTACACCCACCAGCCGGCGCAAGCTGCTGGACCCAGGCACACAGCGCCCTCACCCTGGGGGGCAGAGGAGTACAGTGTGAATACTTTATGCTTAATGCCTTTTTCAGGGAACGTTTACCAGATGTAAAACACTGTGGAGATGGTTTAACCCGTGTGACCCTTGACCCCTGCTGCAGGTGAGGGTCTGACCTGTCAGGGTTTGAGACTCTTGGGCCATCCCACAGCACGCTGACCTCTGAACCAAACGACACGGCATACAGCTGTTTTAGACAGCACAGCTGCTCACTGATCAAACTCTTGGAGAACAGAACACAAGTTTACCCCGTTACACACAACACACAACTTTTGATAAGCTGCCACAGACACAATATACAATGTACACAAACATCTTTGTACACACTTTGCAGTGGGACACCAGCATTCACCAAGTCAGTCTGTGCTGCTCCATTTCTGTGTCTGTGCTGCTCCGTCTCTGTGCTGCTCCATTTCTGTGTCTGTGCTGCTCTGTCTCTGTGCTGCTCTGTGTCTGTGCTGCTCCATTTCTGTGTCTGTGCTGCTCCGTCTCTGTGCTGCTCTGTGTCTGTGTCTGTGCTGCTCTGTCTCTGTGTCTGAGTCTGTGCTGCGCCGTTTCTGTGCCTGTGCTGCTCCATTTCTGTGTCTGTGCTGCTCTGTCTCTGTGTCTGTGCTGCTCTGTCTCTGTGTCTGTGCTGCTCCGTTTCTGTGTCTGTGCTGCTCTGTCTCTGTGTCTGTGCTGCTCTGTCTCTGTGCTGCTCCGTTTCTGTGTCTGTGCTGCTCTGTGTCTGTATCTGTGCTGCTCTGTGTCTGTGCTGCTCTGTGTGGTTCTATGCGCTATGTGATTGGGGTCATACTGCATGTCCCCAGCAGGGGGCACTGTGCCTCTTACTTGCACATCTCTCTGCAGTTGCTCCAGTCTCCCATCCTCACAGGCAGAATCAGAGGAGTCAATGAGCATGCCCAGTCTGGACCCTTTCACTAGCCCGAACACCTGAAACGGGAAACTATTGTAATGCACAGGATGCCATGGCAACACACGGGACATGGTGGTAATGCACAGTAAAGTGTGAGACACCAGGCTGGAGACAGTGGCTTAGAATGTATGTGTTATTTGGTGCTCAGAGATTTGTGTTTGGCAAAGATGGATGAAGAAATGAAGTTACCTTCAAACTCCCCTCAGTAAGCCATTTAATCCTGGCGTGGTATAAGTCAATGGCTCTGCACAGACACAGTACTGTTAAAATGACTGGAAAACAAAAGCAAAGATACTCACAGAGGAGGCCATTTTGGCTCTAAATTCCTCCCCTGCACCATCCTGCCTAGGGCCCATTTCACTTATCCTGTTAAGTCTAAATCACATCCTGTAGTTTCAGCTTCGTGCCATGGTGGTGCAGGTCCATCCAAATTGGGCTGCTTAGAGATTCAAACTTATTTTGCAAGAAGACCATATTTGAAAAACATGTTAAAGCTGAATTCCTAAACTCAAAATGGCGTTAAGTGTTAAACTTCCATAAGACTATGATTTTCATGGTTCACTGCTTCTCCATTGTTACAGCTCACACAGGACTGTCCTGACAAAATCCACTTCACTACAGGCTGCTGCTGGCCACTGTGACATCACTCCTCTATGCTGACATCAGTGGTGGAGGCGGGGCTCACTTTAAGAGGCGGGCCTCAAACTCATTGAGAGCTGTGGCACTAATCTCCAGGTGCATCCTGGGGACTCCATGGCTGTCCGTACTGGTTCATTCACAGACAGGAGAAACACAACTTAGACCCTTAAGGTAAAGTCACAGATTACAATAAAGACATGTACCTTAAATACTTCAACTCTTTAAATGCCAGTAAAATCTAAAATCTCTCTTCCACATCACTAAGAATTTAATGAAGTATACTACTAACACAAAATCATAATGAAAGAAGGACCCTTTTTTGGAATTGTAAAAACACTGAATCACTGTGACTGTGTGACTGTATGACTGTCTGAATGAATGACTGGATCACTGTATGACTGCAGGCTTACATGACAGTGGAGGTGCCGTGGGAGAGGAGATGGGTGAAGGACAGTCCCGATCCTGTAAGACCGTGGTCCTCCAGCCACTCAGCAGTGCTCTTCCTCCTGTTGCCTGTTCTGCCTCTGAGCCCCTGAGCTCTCTAAACCCATCACACAGCCAATCAACCAATCAATACCCATCACACAACCAATCAACCAATTAATACCCATCACACAGCCAATCAACCAATTAATACCCATCACACAGCCAATCAACCAATTCATACCCATCGCACAGCTGACCAACCATCACATGCACAAACTCAATTAATCAATCAACTATCACACACACAAACAGTCAATTAACCACTCAACCACCATGCAATACAAAAGTAACTAACCTATCACAAACCATCACACATAACCAATTAACCAATTAATCATCACACAAAATGTGATATTTGGAAGGTGCAGGATTGTTTGTTCCCTCACCAGAAGGTCGCATGTCTGGTTGCCCTGGGTGACCAGCAGCCCATCGTCCGCATGGCAGTCCGCACTGAGTTCCCAGGATGGCTGGTTTGGCTGCTCCATGCGGAGATCATCCTCCTCCCTGCCGATTGGCACATAAGCGGGTGTTACTAAACCACCACAGCAGTGAGCACAGAGGACAGGCCAGATGCGGCAGTAGAGTGCTGCTGCAGTCAGGAATGAGCTAAAGCTGTGCCGCTGCAGACTCTGGCCTCCTGGGATATCAGCTCACAACTAAAGTGTGCTTTGATGCAGAGGCTTGTGTGTTTGGGGTTTGGGAAGAGAAAAGCTTGACTGCATTAGTAATACATCAGTTCCAGAATGCTTCACAATGTGCTTGTTTGGAGGACAGAGTTTGCACTTACACACACACAGAGCCGAGCACTGGCTGGTCACCTCGGTCATCCTCAGAGTAAAGGGCCATTTCCCCTGTGGCGTGACACTGTGGGAAACAAAGACCACGACAGTTCCGCTCTTTTCCCGGAGCGTCTGTGCGGCTCCTGGCTGCGTGGTGTGATGTGTGCTTCCACAGCGCAGGCCTGCGGGATGAGGCAGCTCAGCGCTCCAGGCCTGGAACACAGATCAGGATGCTGGGTGAACCTCCTTGATTAGGGGAGACTATTCAGCTACTCAAAGACACAGCTCACTGCACCTACATTTTAATAAGCATGTTTTTTTCAACAACACGTCATGGATTAAGGCGTGACCGTATGATGTGATTTCCACACGGAGTAACTTTATTCTGAAACCACAGTCACGGCAAGTGATTATGCTTTGTGCTTTAAACGTTACATCGTACAAATCCATTACATCCGCATTGTTCTTTTTACGAACATTGCAAGCAAGCCTTAGTCCGAGTGTGCATTCAGTACCTGATGCCGCAGAAAAAGAAGCGCACTTGTCAAAGTCCAACTTTGAAGTCGCATTTGTTGGCAAAATAGTTATCGCTAATTCAGAGGAAAAAGGCTCTTCCACACACAATATCGTACACTTCAGCTGTTGCAATATGCGACATCGCATAAGCTATCTAACTTACCTGATCCTCGTATATATACTGTCTTCCCAATGCGTTTATATTTTCTCAGTTTGAAAGGACGGTTTTACGTAAGTAAAGCAATAATTATTCCAAGGTCTCTGGAGCGCGTGAGTAAGTAGAGCGCGCGGCAGACTCAGACACTATACGTTTCCCTGTTCAGTGTTTTCTGTCACCAAGGTAACGGAGCCCTACTGAACACCGGCTCGCGGGTGCATAGAGAGAAATAATGCTTTCTGTTCTGCAGGAATTCACAAGAGAGAGCGAGTCCCTTAAGGCACCAACTTAGGCAAGCTACCACACAGTGAATGTCCTGCACTGGAGGATTTTAAGTTCACCTGTATGTGTGGAAGACAATTGGTTTCCGGTCTGTCGCATAAAAATGACACTAAAGGACATGACATGACTGCTATGACATCGGCAACAATAGAGGGCCAGACCCAAACCCTAATTAGACGCCGCTTAAGTGAATTTAAGAGTTCATTGTTTCGGGAAAAAATTTTTACTCAAGCAGTGCTTTTCGGGTCTGGATTCAACAGTTGGCAACTAGTCTTAGGATCTGCTGGTCTTATGTTTTCACGTTAAAATTAGCAATACCCTAGAAACGAGGTGAGGTGAGTTTCACGACATGCCAAGGGGTTAAAGTAATTCAAAAATGTTTCCAGCCTAGAAAAAAGAGAATCATTTTGTCTGACAGTTACAAAAAAATAAAAAAAAAACAAAAACAAACTTTAAATTGAGCTGGCTGTTCCTATTGTTAATTCTGCCTGTGATGTTCCTGTTCTCACCTGGGGGAGAGATGAAAATCCTTCATTTTATGGCCCCCCTCCCCCCCACCCGGAAGGTCAATGAGATGTTTAATTGTTTGCACTCCAGATACTCTTAGTTGTGTTGCTTGTTTCAAGTGTAACTACCAACTACCATCAAAACACTGAGGGGAAAATGGACATACAGCTTAAAAACACTGAGAAATAAAGAGTAACGTAAGGAAGAAGAGACCGACGAGCACAATCTGCAAAAGAGACTGCAGGTGAGGGTGTGGGTGGGGCCAGGCTGAGTGCAGTGCTGGGCCCCTGCAGATTGACACCCATGCCAGGATCAGAACAGAACTCAGCAATGTGAGGGGATGCTGCCGGACAGACATGCATCCAGTTGGAACCTCTCCCCTCGAACTGGGTCAAATCTTCCACATGAAACATGATAACCAACCTGCCAGAGCTGTGTAGGGGGAGCAAGACGAGATGGAACCTGAACAAATTTACAATGAGCAAATTCACACTGCGTAAATGAATAAAAACGTGTTTATTTTATCCTCCATGCAACGGGAGGTCACAGGTCCATGAACACAGGCCTCAATAACTGGCCTCTGATCCTCCTTTGGCTCAAACCCTGAACCAAGTAGCCACATCAAAAGCAGGCTGTGCGAAAAATGATTTTTGTTTATTACATTATTATATGACTTATGTTTTACAGATCATAAAACATCCATCCCAGCTTGGGTAAAAAGCATGAATATGCATTCTTGTATTTTTCTGTTCTTGCCTGATATGAGATCAGGCAGAGGTATGTCAGGGTTTCCCTGGTAACACTGTATCTGCTCGTGTTACTTCTGTCCTCAAATGAACACCTGTCTGTGTCTGCAGCTTATGTTCATTTAGACAGATGTGAAAATGTATACTCACTGAGAGATGCAAGTGACAGTGTGACTGTGAGTCACATTCAGCCCTGTTAATGGAAGCATAGCAGGTATACTCCCTCCATACTCATTATCTGTAGCTGGCAGTGGGGCCTGGGGCAGTAGCTGAGGAAACCATTTTGAGACACCAACACAAGATTTCCAAAGGGAAGTTGCACTGTATAAAAAAAAATTTTCTTCATATGAGCACAAACACCCTCCAACTGCACATTTCCCTCACAAAGAATTGATACATTAAATAGAGAAATAACTATCTGGGAAAGTGAAATGTTGGGATTGACTTCAAACGGGAGCCTAAACCTCCCTCTAGTGTTCACCCACAGTAGTGCATCCTCTCATTGCCATTTGAGAGCCTTTGCCATTGTGACATCATCACTTCCCTCCTAAACCTTAGTTATGGTAAAATAGACACTGGTGGAAATAATCACTCAAAATGGTGGTAAATAAAAGGCTTTAATTCATTTTCTTCCTCATGAAGATTTCAAACAAAACACTCTGTACATCCATCATGAGGAAAAAAAAAAACAATACTGATTTTGTACCATGACAAATTTTATATTGGCGTGTAACACTTGGGTGGCTACACTTCTCTCAGACACAGTAATAAGATCCTTTTGTTCTCTGAGATAAGTGCAGGAAGTGTCCTGATAATGGTTGCTTCCACATGGAGTTCCTTTTTTAACTTGATACATTTCTCTCAAGCCCTCCAGATTCAAATAATTAGCTTTTCACTTTAGACCAAGCTTCTACCTTCCCACAATCAAGTGTGTCCTGACCTGTGAGAATCATATTTAGTACTTTGAGTTTTGTTGATTACAGAATAGAGAGAGCTTAGCGGTCAGTCTCCAAATGAACACAAAATACTGAGATAGGCTGAGAAACGCGTTTCTCTGAGTTCAGGACAAATTTGGCTGTGGTTAGACTGAACACGGCCCATAGTGACTGACTGTACCATGGCTGGTCGTGTTCACAGGCCACAAATGAACAACACTTAAGGAAAAAACAATAAACACAAACAAAGTAAGTGGATGACAAACGCTGAGGTAAATGCTAACTAATGGCCCTCAATCAACACACAGTGTTTCCTTCAGCAATTCAACATAAACTCAAATTTACATTTATACAATATAAAACACAGCATGGCACCACAACAAAAATAAGAAAAACAACTGAAACAGATGTCATATCTTATAGGAAGTGACAGAAATAAAGAAACAGGTCTGTAAGCTGACTGCAGATAAACACTCTCCCAGCACTGTTCCATTTTTGGGTGTGTCAGCAGGTCCAGAAGGTTCTCCAGCCATTCAGCTCGACCCCAATGCGGACCGGACCTGCAGCCCGGGACTTATCTTTAAACTGAATAACCCTTATACTTATTGGGATGGAAAATGGTAAAACTCCCATTTTATCGCTTATTCACAGCTCGATAGGATGACTCCTGTTTAAGCCTGGGGAACAGGAAGTTAAATTGTGTTCAGTAACCCCCTCCACACCCCCACCCCTCACCTCCACAGCTCCAGGGGCGCCCCAGCTTCAATGGCATGTCTTATGCCTTCAGGGGCCCTGGCCCTGCCCTGAACGCTGACTAGCGCTGCGGACTCTGTGGTCTCTTTCCTGAGCAGCCACCTCCTGGCCACCAGGGGGCAGTGTAGGCTTCAGCACTTCAGGCATTGACTCCCAGTGGATTACAAACATACTTTTTTAAAATGAATACAGAGGGGCATCCACATATGATATTAATCATAACCTAAGACATGAAAAGGAACAGTTAAGGAAGAGGGCAAGAGTTTTTTAAAATACATCATTATAAATTTGTTATTTGTGAAGCGCAGTTCCTCTGAAATATGTGACATCACAGTGCAGGAGCAGCTGCCATGGCGACCTTAAATTTGGCAGACAGTCTGAGCATGTGCATCCATGCCCCTCCCATGCCCCGCCCATGCCCTAACAGGTCACTCCACTCAGCGCCACAGAGCTTATCGTAACACCTTTTTTATGTTTGATTTTTTTCGTTTTTTTATTTTGATCTTTATTTTGAGTGCTCGTCCGCACAGACGCCTCTGTCTGCTGGAATCTCAAAAAGCTGCCGTTGCCGTGGAGAAGCGCGCTCAGCCCGGCAGGCAGACCTTCCCGGCGAACAGGAGTCCCACGATGGTGAAGAAGATGGACAGAACGAAGAGCACGTAGGACGACCCCACCACTGTGTTATTGGGCAATTTGTATGGCTGCCCCCCCACCTCGCTGATGTAGAACCCGATGGGGAATATAAGCGCCGCCATGCAGAACAGAATCACTGTGAGAGAGAGAAAGGGAGGTGGGGGTTATGATAACTATCACCCTGAGCCACACTGCTCTCACATACAGTGAGTCACATTATCAGCTGTGTGGGAAAGCATATACAAATTCAGATGGCAAATTTCCTGTGAAGTAAAAAGACCAAAAACTAATTTTACATTTAAATCAGGAAGTGATTGACTCATTTATCACTGATCAACAACCACAAACATCCTGTGAACACAGCTGAGGTCACTGCCCCTGCAGGCGTGCGTATCTGTGAACACAGCTGAGCTCACTGCCCCTGCAGGAGTGCGTATCTGTGAACACAGCTGAGCTCACTGCCCCTGCAGAAGTGCGTATCTGTGAACACAGCTGAGCTCACTGCCCCTGCAGGAGTGCGTATCTGTGAACACAGCTGAGCTCACTGCCCCTGCAGGAGTGCGTATCTGTGAACACAGCTGAGCTCACTGCCCCTGCAGAAGTGCGTATCTGTGAACACAGCTGAGCTCACTGCCCCTGCAGGAGTGCGTATCTGTGAACACAGCTCAGCTCACTGTTCCTGCAGGAGTGCGTATCTGTGAACACAGCTGAGCTCACTGCCCCTGCAGGAGTGCGTATCTGTGAACACAGCTGAGCTCACTGTTCCTGCAGGAGTGTGTATCTGTGAACACAGCTCAGCTCACTGCCCCTGCAGAAGTGCGTATCTGTGAACACAGCTGAGCTCACTGTTCCTGCAGGAGTGTGTATCTGTGAACACAGCTGAGCTCACTGCCCCTGCAGAAGTGCGTATCTGTGAACACAGCTGAGCTCACTGCCCCTGCAGGAGTGCGTATCTGTGAACACAGCTCAGCTCACTGCCCCTGCAGGCGTGCGTATCTGTGAACACAGCTGAGCTCACTGCCCCTGCAGGAGTGCGTATCTGTGAACACAGCTGAGCTCACTGCCCCTGCAGAAGTGCGTATCTGTGAACACAGCTGAGCTCACTGCCCCTGCAGAAGTGCGTATCTGTGAACACAGCTGAGCTCACTGTTCCTGCAGGAGTGTGTATCTGTGAACACAGCTGAGCTCACTGCCCCTGCAGAAGTGCGTATCTGTGAACACAGCTGAGCTCACTGCCCCTGCAGAAGTGCGTATCTGTGAACACAGCTGAGCTCACTGCCCCTGCAGAAGTGCGTATCTGTGAACACAGCTGAGCTCACTGCTCCTGCAGAACTACAGACTGTGAGTTTGTACAAAAACTGATGATTGGTAAAAAAAAAAAAAACCCTGACAGCTGGAGACTGAGTCAGTCTGCAGAGATGCTCTGCTACAGTTCCAGCAGGACATTCTACCATGAATAAAGAAGCAATATTTACAGCAGACACAGCCCAGTCCAATCAGAATTCTGCGCTCACAGTACACACACAGCCATGTCCAATCTGAACACAGAATTTTAGCAGCCCACTATGGCATTTAATGGTGTGATACAGCTTGATGAAAGGGTTGTGGGTGGAGTGTGACATTAACCTTGGTACAGACTCTAGTTTTCTAATTTGATTAGATACTCTTCTGGAAGTCAATTTGGATAAGAGCATCTGCTAAATGACTGAATGTAAATGTCATTTACGCAGCTGCCTGATGTTTAATCTGACTGCTAGCACACTGACACAGATGTGTTCACCACTGTGGTAAGATTACCCCACTCTGGTATGCCACAAAGCCACTGGCCCGTGTGGTTAGCCTGGGAGCTCTGTGGTCTGTTACTTAAAGGAAATGATGTGAAAGTGAAGGAGGCTGGGAGTACAGGGAGAGGTAGGAGAAAGTGCTGCTCTCCGTGTCCTGTGGGCTGCAGGGTGAACAATTGCACACACAGAGCAACAAAGAGCAAGGGAACAGACAATAGCATAGCACACAGCTACAGCTACAACTACAACTACAGCCACTGCTACAGCTAAACATGCTTTCAGCTACAACACACGTACAGCAACAGCTACTGCTACAGCTAAACATGCTTTCAGCTACAACACACGTACAGCAACAGCTACTGCTACAGCTAAACATGCTTTCAGCTACAACACACGTACAGCAACAGCTACTGCTACAGCTAAACATGCTTTCAGCTACAACACACGTACAGCAACAGCTACTGCTACAGCTAAACATGCTTTCAGCTACAACACACGTACAGCAACAGCTACTGCTACAGCTAAACATGCTTTCAGCTACAACACACGTACAGCAACAGCTACTGCTACAGCTAAACACGCTTTCAGCTACAACACACGTACAGCAACAGCTACTGCTACAGCTAAACACGCTTTCAGCTACAACACACGTACAGCAACAGCTACTGCTACAGCTAAACATGCTTTCAGCTACAACACACGTACAGCAACAGCTACTGCTACAGCTAAACATGCTTTCAGCTACAACACACGTACAGCAACAGCTACTGCTACAGCTAAACATGCTTTCAGCTACAACACACGTACAGCAACAGCTACTGCTACAGCTAAACATGCTTTCAGCTACAACACACGTACAGCAACAGCTACTGCTACAGCTAAACATGCTTTCAGCTACAACACACGTACAGCAACAGCTACTGCTACAGCTAAACATGCTTTCAGCTACAACACACGTACAGCAACAGCTACTGCTACAGCTAAACATGCTTTCAGCTACAACACACGTACAGCAACAGCTACTGCTACAGCTAAACATGCTTTCAGCTACAACACACGTACAGCAACAGCTACTGCTACAGCTAAACACGCTTTCAGCTACAACACACGTACAGCAACAGCTACTGCTACAGCTAAACACGCTTTCAGCTACAACACACGTACAGCAACAGCTACTGCTACAGCTAAACACGCTTTCAGCTACAACACACGTACAGCAACAGCTACTGCTACAGCTAAACATGCTTTCAGCTACAACACACGTACAGCAACAGCTACTGCTACAGCTAAACATGCTTTCAGCTACAACACACGTACAGCAACAGCTACTGCTACAGCTGAACATGCTTTCAGCTACAACACACGTACAGCAACAGCTACTGCTACAGCTGAACATGCTTTCAGCTACAACACACGTACAGCAACAGCTACTGCTACAGCTAAACATGCTTTCAGCTACAACACACGTACAGCAACAGCTACTGCTACAGCTAAACATGCTTTCAGCTACAACACACGTACAGCAACAGCTACTGCTACAGCTAAACATGCTTTCAGCTACAACACACGTACAGCAACAGCTACTGCTACAGCTAAACATGCTTTCAGCTACAACACACGTACAGCAACAGCTACTGCTACAGCTAAACATGCTTTCAGCTACAACACACGTACAGCAACAGCTACTGCTACAGCTGAAACGCACCTACAGCTACAATTACAGCTAAAACACACCCACAACTGCAGCTACAACTAAAACACACCCACAACTGCAGCTACAGCTAAAAGACACCTACAGCTACAATTACAGCTAAAACACACCCACAACTGCAGCTACAACTAAAACACACCCACAACTGCAGCTACAGCTAAAACACACATACAGCAACACCTGAAACACAACTCCAACTATAGCTATGACACGTTTGCAGCTGCGCAGCAGAAAGGGGGTGTCACTCACTGCCAGTGAAGGCCACCCAGCGGGCATACTTGGTGGCCTCGCGGCGCCAGTGGGAGGCGATGAGGAGGCCACAGGTGAGCGTGAGGGAGACGATGCCCATGATGATGAACAGCAGGGTGATGGCCCACTCTGGTGGCAGCCGCGGCGGGATGCAGCTCCGCTCACGCCCATGGATCGTCTGGCACTGCCGAACCAAGCCCACCGTCAGAGCGCCTGTCCAATCAGAGCACAGCACACACAGCATTGTCCAGTAAGAGCAAGCAAAAGTGTGTGTGTGTGTGTGTGTGTGTGTGTGTGCTTCAGGTATTTGCTAAGGTGTTGTACTGCTGTTGTATGTATAGGGGTATCCTGAGGGGATATCCTCTTTTACTGACTTAATTACACTTATAAACTGTTTTTCTTTGTAACCGTGTGGTCGTAGCTGTTAATGGATTAGTGGAGAATAGGCTAGCTTTTCTGGAAACTGTAAATCAATTACAGTCTGAAGCAGGGCACTGTACACACACCATACTCAGAGTGCAGTACACAAGCAGCACCATCCAATCAGGGTACAGCTCACACTGCACTGTCCAGAGTGCAGAGAGGCTGAGTTTCCAGCACTTCCTCCAGTGGTTTCCTGAGCAGTGTGAGGAGAAGGGAAGAGTGTTCTCTGCGAGGTGAGACTCTGGGTGTAAACACCAGTGATGTGTGTGTGCCAGAACAAACGGCACCCACATAAGGCACAGGACATTCACTCTGCACCCCTGAACACCCCTGTGATGCTGGCACACAAAATGCTGCCTTAACGAAGAGTCCTTTTACTTCTGCAGTAGCCACTGTGAGTGCAGGAAAAACTGCCATTTTAACAGGCTGAATGAAACCAGACAAACAGGAGGACATGGCAGAGACCAGATCTGTGTGTGTGTGTGTGTGTGTGTGTGTGAGATGAGTTTTCAGTGCCAAAGCATCAGATTGGTAGTGTACAAACTGAGCACAACATTCATTTAAGAATTGCTTAAATATTTAAGAATGCTTCCAGTTCTAATTTTAATCAGAACTAAGGACTGACTCCAAACAAAGAATTCAGGAAATGAATAATGCCACACTCTGAACTGGGACACATATCATGATAATTGCACTGAAATAACCTGAGCAACGGTCTCGGAGGACAGCAGAGTTTTTTTAATTAAATGTTACTAATCTTTGTGCATTCATTTTCCTTTTTATGCTTGAACTTAGTTTTGTTTTGTCAGACTGAACACCTTTGATACGGCACGTTAAGATTGCTTTCTCTCTCGTAAAGTTGGAACCCTTTCTGACCTGACTGCAGCGGTCAGATGAACGTCCGAGCCGTCAACAAGCTGCGCACGCTTAGCTACGTCATCGCCGATGTTTACTTCGTCAAAGCAGTTAGCTACTGAGCAACTGTAGTTCACTGGTCAATGTTATGTGGATATCTAGCTAGCCATCTCATAAATTTCAGAAGGAAGAGTTTCAGAAGCAGGCCACAAGATTACGACAACATCTTGTTCCCTTTCAGTGTCTGCATGCATCATGGGATTTTCCACTTTCAGGCAAAGCGATGGTAAAATACAGCCTCGCACCTAATTACAGCAAATATTGGCTACCCATCACTCTAAATGATGGTTGAAAGCTTGCGAGGAGAATTATTAACTGGTCTTGTTGATTACAAAATAAAGACGAGTGTCAGCTAAAACAACCGTTACCTGGCGAGCCTAACTGCGCGACGTGCGCACACCCAAGGGCATCACATATAGGCTTCAAACAAAAGATGTCGATGCTGATGAAACATCAACAGATTTCGACCGAAGGGCCCGGAGCTTTGTTCTAGGGATTAGCCGCAACGCTACCTAGTTGGTTATATGGTCGGGGACTTAACCGGACAGCAATAGCCATCTCCTCCTTTTATAATGGATCGCAATGTCAGTTCCAAAAAAAAAAATCCTTGTCTAACGAAAAATGTTCACCATCTGAACGCAATCACAGCTAGCTTGCTGTAACCACAGATGCAAGCAATTTGCCGCTTTCCAGAAAAAGGTCGGCTAGCAAGCTGTGTTTCTTACCTGCCGATTCTCCTGTGTTGATCCAGTCTGGATTCGCAATGCTGGCGATGGCAAAGATATCGGCTGCGAGGAAAAGACACCCTGAGATTATAGTCAATTTATCCATATTTCAGCAAATTGTCGGGGTCTTTAAACTGGCCGAACCGTAGAGGGAAGTGTATATAAATATATATCCAATTGAGGATTGCAGGTCCGTTTCCCTTAATTCTGATGGCTTTATCAGTTTTGGCTTAGATCTAGCCAACGTTTGGGTTCAGCAGTTCTGTTTCGCCCCATCTAGAAGCAGAAGAACATTTGAGGTCCAGTCTTGTATTAAACCATTTCATCTGCACGGTCTTCACCTCGACTGGAGAACCCCAAATTTTCCATCCAAATACAGAAAGAAGGACAATACAAACAAGGTACTGATTTCCTCCAGGAGATCACATCTGTCCCCGGGGATTCGCCTCCGTGCCTTTGCCCGGAGAAGTGACGGCAGCTCCCCAAATTTGTATTATGAAACCGAGGGCCCAGCGCAGTCCAGCCCCTCGGATCCAGCTAGCTGCAGCCTCCCACTGCTGAGCCGAGCGGGTTGGACAGCGGGCCTGTCACAAAACGCCAAAATCCCTCTGTAGAGGCGCATTAAGGCAGCAAAGTAGCCTGTTCTCGGTCAAAAAGAGGACGGACATCTAAGTTAAGTTAAAATGCATTACGATTGCATCGTGTCCCTGTTCTCAACACATCCCGCAGGAAGAGGGGCAGCCATCCTGTCTTGCGTATTCATGCCCCCTCTCTACGCTGGAATGGCATCTGCACGAACCCGCTAGCTGCCTAACATTAGCTGGTTAGCCAGCTACATCGATTAGGCGAGCGATCTTAAAGGCTCAATAATATTTATTTGTGACAATTAAGGTGCCTCCAGTGCAGCGGTCGCATCTGGGATCGAACCTCCTCCCGTTGCTCCTTTGGTACAGCTAACTACACCGCGCACCCGCACGCTGCGCGTTCCACAGACACAACAGCCCTCCTCCAACATCGCGTTCAGGGGACTTCCGTTCTCGCGAGAGCCACTGCCCTGAGTAAGGGTCGCTTGGCAGGATAGTGAGGAACAGAGTGACCGCTGAACGATTACAGCCTGCATGACGTATATTGACAAATTGCGTGTTATCGTGCTGCCATCATTCACTGTGATAACATCTGTTTTCCGACAGCGATGATACAGCGCAGAGACTGCTGCAGTGCAGAGGTTACGGAGCAGGGTTTTTAAACCTCAAGGAAGCTGGTTTCCATCCTGAGACTGGCATGTTACTGCATACAACTATATACCTGAAGTTCACTTTGGGAAGTTACTCTAAGTTGCATAGCTGATGGGAGTGTGTACTGTATGTGCTGTGAGTGGGCCTCACATGGAGGTGTGCAGGGCTCAGTCACACACACACAGACATGATGCGAGCAGATATTGGGCGATGGAGGTGCTCTGAGCAGATATAGAGGCGATGGAGACGCTCTGAGCAGATATAGGGGTGATGGAGGCGCTCTGAGCAGATATTGGGGCGATGGAGGCGCTCTGAGCAGACATAGGGGCGATGGAGGCGTTCTGAGCAGATATAGGGGCGATGGAGGCGCTCTGAGCAGATATAGGGGCGATGGAGGCGCTCTGAGCAGATATTGGGGCGATGGAGGCGTTCTGAGCAGATATAGGGGCGATGGAGGCGCTCTGAGCAGATATAGGGGCGATGGAGGCGCTCTGAGCAGATATAGGGGCGATGGAGGCGTTCTGAGCAGATATAGGGGCGATGGAGGCGCTCTGAGCAGATATTGGGGCGATGGAGGCAGCGGCAGCACAAGCTGGTGATGGATCTGCAGTGGCAGAGTGCCAGGATGCAATGCTGGGCCTGGCTGCACCACTTTTCCTCCTTTAGCACCACGGAGGAGTCAGCAGAGTGCTTTCTTGGCTGCATTTTATTTATATTGTATTTTATACACACACAGCTCTGGTCCTGTCCAGCTTGGTGTGCTGGCTCTGTGTGCGACTGGCCTGGTCCAGTGTGGGGATATGTGTGCTGTAGGCAGTACAGGCACACAGAGAGGCTCTGGGTCAGGTGGGGCACCCACAGCTCAGCCAGCAGAGGGCCTACCCCAACCCCATTTACATCCCAAGGGGAGGCTGTCAAACCCCTGTCCAGGACAACTGCAGTGTTCGCAGGTTTTTGTTGTGCTCTTTCAATCTTCAGCCATTTTAGATCTTGAAAACCCAGGTGTGTGTGTGTGTGTGTGTGTGTACTCTACAGCCAATCAGAGATTTACATTAACAAAGTGCTGAGGCACACCAAAAGCAGCTACAGTGGCCTTCCTGGACCTGGGTTTGACACCACTGCACCAATGAAGTACACATTTCATTTTTTCAGTAACTTTACATAGCCACATCAGAGATGTTAGGGTCCCTAACCCAAACTTTCCATAACCACATTGGAGACATTGTTATTATTATATTATTATTTCAAAGTTAAGCCTTTTTTTTGCTCCAGTTAGTGACATGTTCTTTACTGGCACTTAAAATGGAAATTTCTTACATTTATGGGGTTATTGTCATTTTCCTGGGACAGAACTGAGTTTCACCATTCAGCTGTTATAGTCAAGCAAATGTGTGAATGCCAGCGCAGATGTCTCAGTAAAGATGAGGAATTAAAGCCTGAAAAACATTCAGTAAAACCACAGAAATGTACCATAGATAGAGATTTTAATGAATGTACATGGGATATACAGCAGTGGACAGGTCTGGACCATTTCTCCTGTGCCTTTACACACTTAGTATGTGACAAACATTGGACAAGAACTCCAGGTGGTGATGTTCTCACTTGGTGTTGGTCACCGTGGGAACGAGGACCGGTTCAAGCTGTTGTCAAAGCAGCAGAGGCCATTGTGTGTGGCGATTCATTCAAATTCGCTGTCCTTCTCACAGTTCGTCCAGGAAGGGCATGTGAACAAGGTGCCCGCTGCACGCCATCGTCTTCTTCCCACTCACAAACTTCTGCGCAGCCTGGCGGCAGGGGGGAAATACAGGAAGTGATTTTTCACTAAATAATATTCGGTTTCCGGGCAGAGGTGCTTCAGCATCATCATTTCAACCTTAATCAGAATCATACACAAGAATATTTCCACACACGAAGCTTGTGAAATATTGAACGTTAAACAGCAGAATACTGTTATGGTAAAATCATAACTGAGCTCTATGTGGGCATCAGTCTGATGGAGCATTACTGTAGTGTTGTAAGTGTGGCTCATCACAAGGGGCAGGGCTACAAGTGCCCACCTGTGCCAATTTACCTGTGCCAGTTTAGCTGTGCCAGTTTAGCTGTGCTTTGTTTGAGCCCAGGATCTGCAAACAAATGTGTCACTGGGAACAGTGGAACAGGCTAAGTGTATTTACTGATGTGTTCTCATAGTGCTCAGGTTTGAGTGACCACAGAACACAGAGCGCTCTGTTAAAGCAGTTTGGGGGTGTGGTGGGCGTGCTCACATTGATGACGTCATCGGTGGTGACGGCGTCGATGGTCTGAGCGACGGTTTCGGGGGACTGGTAGGCTCCGCCCTGCAGCCCCTGCAGGCCCATCTCCTCCAGAGCTCCGTCCCCGCACTCCAGAGACATCAGGTACCCCGCCTTCACCTGGTTCCTGCAGGTGGCATGAACACGCGGCTGAAAGCTATGTATACATACACACACACGCACGCACGCACGCACGCACGCAGAAGGAGAGAAGGGTGTGGTCAGGGGCGGGGGCGGAAGGAGAGGAGGGTGTGGTCAGAGGTGGGGGCGGAAGGAAAGGAGGGCGTGGTCGGGGGCAGAAGGAGAGGAGGGCGTGGTCGGAAGGAGAGGAGGGCGTGGTCGGGGCGGAAGGAGAGGAGGGCATGGTCGGAAGGAGAGGAGGGCGTGGTCAGAGGTGGGGGCGGAAGGGGGGGGGGGGGGGCGGAAGGAGAGGAGGGTGTGGTCAGAGGTGGGGGCGGAAGGAAAGGAAGGCGTGGTCAGGGCGGAAGGAAAGGAGGGTGTGGTCGGGGGGCGGAAGGAGAGGAGGGTGTGGTCAGGGGCGGGGGCGGAAGGAGAGGAGGGTGTGGTCACTCTGTAACTCACTTGGCTCTGGCGAGGTCAGCAGCAGTGAGGCCCCCCTGGGCCACGCTGTCCACTTGGGCGATGGCGGCACGCAACACCTTAGGGAGACAAACAGGTCTGCCATCACCACTATGGCCCCGCCCACGCCCCTCAGATCACAGACCCGCCCTTTACGGGCCCCTCACCCTCATCCCATACGGGCCTTTCTGTTGACTTTCAGGGGCATTTTTAATGAGGTTTATATGACAGATGGTAAACGCTTTTCATGCCTTTCCATGTTTGACAGACTTTCTGCTACCCTACTCCATCATCCTGTCAGTGACACGCCCAGTCCAGGTGTCCCCCACTTTACCTGAGAAAAAACCATCTGACTCAACCAATCAGGGCCCTCAATTCACACCTTAATGAGCAGAATGGGTCACTTCAGTGCAAGGCTGGAGCGGAAACCTCAGAGAGAGAGCAGGCACACACTGAGTCACTCACTCAGATCATCAGGAGGACAGAACCAGCTCGTTTCCTGATTGGCCAGCCCAGATTGCACCTGCCAGTCTCAGCAGCTGATTGGATGATGTGTAGGCAGCTGTGGTACTCACATCTCCAGCCGAGTCATACTGGGAGATGGTGTAGACTCCAAACAGCCCCGAATCCGTGTAGTTAGCATTGAAAGCACAAGCCTACAGAGGAAGAGGAAGGGAGCGAGAGAGGAAGAGGAGGGGAGGTAATTTCACACCACGCATCTCACCGTCATTGAGAGCACTTTGAGCTACATACTCTGTATGAAAAGTGCTATATAAATAAAGTTATTATTAATATAAGTATAATTATTGAGTTCCCTGATAATGCAAAAGGCTGTTCGGCTGTGTCCTCAGCCAAGCAGCACTAAAGCCACACACTCTGTCTTTAATGAGTAAAGTGCCAGACTGCAATGCTGGAGGTCACCTGACCACCAATGTGTCACTCACATCAAAGGGGTGTGGCGTTGCCTTGGCGATGCCCTGGCTCAGCTTGCTGGTGGTGTTTGAGCCACGCTTGATGTGAGGCCCCGCCCCCAGCACATGCTGGAGCACACTGAAGGCGTTGGCTTGTGCTGAGCCTGACACCGCCCCCTCGCTCACCACCACCGCGTGCACAAGCTCATCCCCAGTCTGGTTCCGCAGCTCACCTGCCCAAGGTCACAGGTCACAGGTCACACTGCATGCTGTACAGATCAGATATCTCTGCTATGGAATGGGAGGCCATGTCACACAAGCCAAGGACCAGCGTTCACTGGACCAAAAATTCACTCTCTTAAATCAGGATCTAATTAAGAGCAATTCATAGTTCATTACCATTCAGAGGTTGCAGTTATGGAAATTAGCAAACAGAGTCTACAGGACTGAGTCTGAGGACAGAGAGATATAGACACACAGATTGACAGCCATGGACAGACACGGTGTTGCTTGGTTACCTCCTCGGTACTGTGCCTTGGCCTCTGCGATGCCCATCCCACTGCGGATGTTCAGGAACTGCTCCCCCACCTGCCTGAGCACAGAGTGTTGAACACCTGCACACAGGAACACAGACTCAGCACCATGGCACACAAGAACACAGACTCAACACTCCCCCACCTGCCTGAGCACAGAATGCTGAACATCTGCACACAAGAACACAGACTCAACACTCCCCCACCTGCCTGAGCACAGAGTGCTGAACACCTGCACACAAGAACACAGACTCAACACTCCCCCACCTGCCTGAGCACAGAGTGCTGATCACCTGCACACAAGAACACAGACTCAACACCATGGCACACAGGAACACAGACTCAGCACCATGGCACACAGGAACAGACTCAGCACTCCCCACCTGCCTGAGCACAGAAAGCTGAACACCTGCACACAGGAACACAGACTCAACACTCCCCCACCTGCCTGAGCACAGAGTGCTGAACACCTGCACACAGGGAAACAGAATCAACACCACGGCACACAGGTACACACACTCAACACCAGTGCACACAGGAAAACAGACTCAACACCACAGCACACAGGTACACACACTCAACGCCACGGCACACAGGAAAACAGACTCAACACCACAGCACACAGGAAAACAGACTCAACACCACGGCACACAGGTACACACACTCAACACCATGGCACACAGGAATACACACTCAACACCACGGCACACAGGTACACAGACTGAACACCACGGCACACAGGTACACATGCCCAACAGGGCTGAACGCTGAAGCAGAGACTCACTCACCCAGCCCCACCAGAGCCATCCTGCCGCTGGTGAAATTATTCTGGACGAAAGAGTGGAGCTGCAGAGAGAGGGCAGGAGTGAGACACAACTATGCGCATTGCCATGGCAATGCTGGTGCGTGAGGAGAGTGCGGGAGCTGTTACCATGGTAGCTCTGGTGCGGAGCTCACCTGATCTGGGGTCACATGACCCACCATGTAGTCGGGACAGTACAGGGAGTTACACAGTGCGTTCTTATAGGCTGCTGCATGGAGTAGGTCCAGCACACCTGCAACACACAGCACAGACAGCACAGGCCTTCAGCACACAGCACAGACAGCACAGGCCTTCAGCACACAACACAGTCCTTTAGCACACAGCACAGACAGCACAGGCCTTCAGCACACAGCACAGACAGCACAGGCCTTCAGCACACAGCACAGTCCTTCAGCACACAGCAG
Source organism: Albula glossodonta (assembly GCA_019788955.1). Classification (NCBI taxonomy): domain Eukaryota; kingdom Metazoa; phylum Chordata; class Actinopteri; order Albuliformes; family Albulidae; genus Albula; species Albula glossodonta. Next base: position 39,901 of record JAFBMS010000751.1, read on the forward strand.
AGACAGCACAGGCCTTCAGCACACAGCACAGACAGCACAGGCCTTCAGCACACAGCACAGTCCTTCAGTACACAGCACAGACAGCACAGGCCTTCAACACACAGCACAGACAGGCGGCTCACCGATCTGTGGGATCTGATTGGCCATCGCCTTGTCAATCTTCACCCTGGATGTGAGGTCAGCCACCTCCCATGGCCTGAACTCTGGTGCTGTGGTCACATTAATCAGGTACTCCATGACGGTGTCGCTGCCAGAGACATAAACGCAAAGGATGTTGGGACTTTTTTTCCCATTCAGCAACCCTCCATTCTGACCCGCAATTAATGGAGTCCCCGCCCCCTCCCTCTGGCTTCCACCCTGGTTCTGAATGCCCAAATGAGTTCAGGACCATGCCCCATATGGACAGGAAGTTGGTTCCCATGGATACAGGAAGCCAGCAAGCACTCCCTGTTCCAGGTCACAGCTGGTACTCACACATCGTCTCTCAGACAATCCGCTGTGTACATCATGTGCTCTCTGGAGGATGTCACACTACAGAAACACAAACACACACTGTTACACTCTGCAGAAATACACACACAGCTACATACCACAGAAATACAGACACACAGTTACACACTGCAGAAACACACACACACACACACACACACAGTCGTGAGCAGTTGGGTAGGGCCCCCCAGTCCTCATACTGACCCCAAACTGCCTCCCACAGCTTCCACGCCCCGGCAGATCTTGAACGCAGATGCCCCCTTTGTTGTCTGAAGAGAAACCACAGCACAGATTATACAGACATGCACCGCTCTAAATAACCCCACTGTGAAAGCGCTCAGTCAGATCAAAGATTGTGTATGTGTTTATAAATAAAGGAATACAATTCAGGGGCATTACTGACAAGCTGGGTGACACAGAGCTGTTTGGAGCTACACCATGCAGCAGTGTATTATGGGTGACAGGAGCAGAGGGGGGATTTTAGAGGGATGGGATTAGAGTCAGCGGACCAGTGAGAGAGTGATTCTGATGGATTTCTTTGTGTGATCTTCAGGGCTCACCAGGTTGGCTGCCAGCCGCAGCAGGTGGGTGACGCCTTCATTTCCTGGGGTCTCATGTCGACTCCCTGCTTTCACAAATACACCAATCTTGGCGGACGGGGCATAGTTCTCCAGAGAAGCGATGAAAAGGCCGTTGGGCAGCTTGGTCACCTGCAACGTCCAGGCAAAACACACGTCAACACAAAGGATACTACAGACCCCTGCGCAGGCATCCTCAGCAGTAAGTGTGACAGTTGGAGAGCAAAGCTGTATTTACATTACATTGGCAAGCACTACATCTATGCTATAAGATATGCACAGAAACTCTTAAAGTTTCCCAACAGAACTTATGCTGTCATTTTCACCAGTCAGAGCCCCTTTATCATGGAAGGGAAAACAGGTCAGATGATATTAGCACTATGGGACCTAAACACACCTATGAATCTCCACCACGCTAACACGCTAACACCACACCCAATCCTGAGCACTATGGGACCTGAACACACCTATGAATCTCCACCACGCTAACACGCTAACACCACACCCAATCCTGAGCACTATGGGACCTGAACACACCTATGAATCTCCACCACGCTAACACGCTAACACCACACCCAATCCTGAGCACTATGGGACCTAAACACACCTATGAATCTCCACCACGCTAACACCACACCCAATCCTGAGCACTATGGGACCTGAACACACCTATGAATCTCCACCACGCTAACACGCTAACACCACACCCAATCCTGAGCACTATGGGACCTGAACACACCTATGAATCTCCAACACGCTAACACCACACCCAATCCTGAGCACTATGGGACCTGAACACACCTATGAATCTCCACCACGCTAACACGCTAACACCACACCCAATCCTGAGCACTATGGGACCTAAACACACCTATGAATCTCCACCACGCTAACACGCTAACACCACACCCAATCCTGAGCACTATGGGACCTGAACACACCTATGAATCTCCACCACGCTAACACGCTAACACCACACCCAATCCTGAGCACTATGGGACCTGAACACACCTATGAATCTCCAACACGCTAACACCACACCCAATCCTGAGCACTATGGGACCTGAACACACCTATGAATCTCCACCACGCTAACACGCTAACACCACACCCAATCCTGAGCACTATGGGACCTAAACACACCTATGAATCTCCACCACGCTAACACGCTAACACCACACCCAATCCTGAGCACTATGGGACCTGAACACACCTATGAATCTCCACCACGCTAACACGCTAACACCACACCCAATCCTGAGCACTATGGGACCTGAACACACCTATGAATCTCCACCACGCTAACACGCTAACACCACACCCAATCCTGAGCACTATGGGACCTGAACACACCTATGAATCTCCACCACGCTAACACGCTAACACCACACCCAATCCTGAGCACTATGGGACCTGAACACACCTATGAATCTCCACCACGCTAACACGCTAACACCACACCCAATCCTGAGCACTATGGGACCTGAACACACCTATGAATCTCCAACACGCTAACACCACACCCAATCCTGAGCACTATGGGACCTGAACACACCTATGAATCTCCACCACGCTAACACGCTAACACCACACCCAATCCTGAGCACTATGGGACCTGAACACACGCTAACACCACACCCAATCCTGAGCACTATGGGACCTAAACACACCTATGAATCTCCACCACGCTAATACGCTAACACCACACCCAATCCTGAGCACTATGGGACCTGAACACACCTATGAATCTCCACCACGCTAACACGCTAACACCACACCCAATCCTGAGCACTATGGGACCTGAACACACCTATGAATCTCCACCACGCTAACACGCTAACACCACACCCAATCCTGAGCACTATGGGACCTAAACACACCTATGAATCTCCACCACGCTAACACGCTAACACCACACCCAATCCTGAGCACTATGGGACCTGAACACACCTATGAATCTCCACCACGCTAACACGCTAACACCACACCCAATCCTGAGCACTATGGGACCTGAACACACCTATGAATCTCCACCACGCTAACACGCTAACACCACACCCAATCCTGAGCACTATGGGACCTGAACACACCTATGAATCTCCACCACGCTAACACCACACCCAATCCTGAGCACTATGGGACCTGAACACACCTATGAATCTCCACCACGCTAACACCACACCCAATCCTGAGCACTATGGGACCTGAACACACCTATGAATCTCCAACACGCTAACACCACACCCAATCCTGAGCACTATGGGACCTGAACACACCTATGAATCTCCACCACGCTAACACGCTAACACCACACCCAATCCTGAGCACTATGGGACCTAAACACACCTATGAATCTCCACCACGCTAACACGCTAACACCACACCCAATCCTGATTGGCCACTTCATTCATGTTATGGAGGGAAACATGCCAGTAAAGCGTCTACGTCAGGATTCTGTCTAAATTTTCACAGCTCCACACTTACGTCACTAGAAATGTCACAGCTAAACTACAAAATAAACTCACTCAGCTGTTTGATAACACTTTACCTTTCAAAATAATTTAATTCACCTCTGTTACATAACTTTAAAGTGAAAATGAAGTTTAACACAAACACTGCATTTTATATCAACAGGACAGTCCAATGAGGCAGCAGACAAAAACACTGTTAGTAATTAATACAGCTGTATTAGCAGACAGATCAGTGCCGGAGGCCCTGTAAACACGTACATGGACATCTTGGTGGGGGAGAGCAGCCCCAGAGGGCTTCAGCCCTTTCAGCGGCTCTGTCAAAGACCAGCTGCTCCGCACTGCGTAGAACCGCTTCTGCAGGACAGAAAAAATCATCAATGACAACACTGACCTGCACTTCCTGCGCGCCAAAGTGTCACTTGCCGGGAAGCTGCCGCCACGTCACGCTTAGGGGTGGCGTGGGTTGCGTGCAGCCTCCTCTGTGGGTCAGTAAATGGAGAGAGGAGGAGAGAAGAACAGAAGAGAGCGGTACATTATACCCCACCCCATGCCCCTGCCACCACGTGTTTGGCCTGAGGGGATGCGAGTAGCACACAGGTGTGAGGACAGTCTTTCATAAACATGACCATCCTGAGCAACACTGAGCGTAACCTGGTGCTGTGGTCCAACCCTTTAAACTACCAGTGAAATCTTCTCTTGCTAACTTCACTTGGCACCATGTGACGCTGAGTCTACCAATCAAACAGAAGAATATCCACACATACTTGTGTTGAAACGACTGTGCACCACATCCTCCCAGATGAAATTTGCCAGTGAAGCCTTCGATTATTTATCGATTACTTATCCTACGCGTGATCATGTCCCAGGAAGTTTAGAAAGTTCAGGTAAGTAACCTCATAAGATTTGTCCCCAGAATCGCTTCCAAAATTATGCAAATCAGAAACTGTAAAGACTGAGATAAGATCCTGGGTCAGTTCTGGGTCAGGCTACATCGACATAGCAGTTACCACAGCGACCTGAAATGACCCCTTCAAACTGCATCCCCGGCAGTCCAACAGGGCCGCTAATTTAGTATTAAAATGGTGTCTAAATAAATAAATTAGTATGGAGACATGTGTTTAGTAAATAAAAAAAGAATCGATCGTATCAATTGACATTGCTGAGTTGTTTTCCTTATTTGTATTTCACGGCTTACGGAAGGCAGCTAACATTACCCAAATTCACCAGATGACTTGGCTATCGCTGGCTCGCCAAGACAAACACTAGACATAAACTATCCCACCGGAAAGCCAAATATTATATAGTGTTATAACAAAACAATAGGATATCTACATTACATGCCCTATTCACTGATTAAAAGACAGATCAGGTCAACCTATTAGCCAAGGTTAGCTAAGGCTGCTGTGTGTTTAGATTTCAGGGCTGAAGTGTGATGATGGCTACAAACGTCTAAGCTAACTGACATCCAGGGACACCAACGACCCCGTGGTTAACAATCCTCAAAGGCTACTCTGAAGATTGCCTTTTCTGTGCCCTCCCTGGAAGCTTTCGATGAAGCATGGTGATTTCGCCACACAGGCTAAGTCGGCTACAAATCTTAGCACTCAGAAGACTGAACCATCACATTAAAGCTGTTTTCCCAAACGCTTCAAACCGACGTTTTAAGGCTTCCGTTTTCCAAGTGATAGAAAGGAACACATATGAAACTCTCACAAGTTCAAAGAAGGTGACGATAGGTTAGTTAGCTAGGAATATACAACGATGACCTTCAGTAGTAAGAAGTGTACACCGGTGAGGATATCGCACTTTCTGGCTACCTTCCTCGACCAACATCACGGATAATGAAACTGGGAGGCTACGAGCTAAATTAGTTGGGAAATCATGGACAAATGGCTAACATACAAACACACATGCCAGCTGCCGGTGTGCTTATGATAATCTAGCTAACGTTGGCTAACTAGCTAATACACTATGCTAGCACTAGAAACATATCACTATGTATCATCAGATGCTGGCTGGCTAGTTAGCTAGCAAGCAAGCACGGCCAGCTGAAAACCGCTACACACATTTAATTTTTTTTATTTTCAGCAAATATAAAAATGAGGCGGTACAGAAGCCATTCTGAGCATATGATGATGTTGGGTGTCTTACAGAGATCTGATTTAGACTTCGGATCCCCTTCATTACTCCGTCTCTCTCCTTCAACCACTACGAAAAGACAAACATGGCCGAACTGACGTCCTACCCAGACTGCACCGCTCTCTCTGGCCAACCTGACTGCAGCGCCAAAGATCCTCTTCAGGAAAGAGGTAACGGTCCTCCAGCGTAGTAGGAAACGTTTACAGTTGTAATAATACTAACAGGAACTTTTAATTAAAAAGGGTGACAGGGCGAATTTCAAATAGTAAAAATGGCAGAAACTCCTCACTCTCTTTCATTTTGCTCTTATCCAACTACCTGTCAAATCTTGTGGTATGGGAAAACATTTTGTGGAAATGTTTGCTTTATTACTTTCAAATTGTACAGAAACAAGAGTTCTTTGGTCTTCAGAAAGATATTAAAATATAGTTTATCATTATGACTTCCACCCTTCTATCTCAGTACATAAAGTGCCATCAAAAAAATTCTGCAGAGTCTGTGTTTTTTTCCAGCTGGACTTTCATATGGCTAATGATGTCCTTTAACAGCCCTCTGTGCGTTTACAGCTCTCTCAGGATACCCATACAGTCTATACAAATTATTGTCATTAGCATCTTAAGCGACCTCTGCGCTAATACAGTATCAGGTAATCTGCAGATAAGCTTGTCCTCTGAGAAGTTTGTAGCCAATCACTGTAGAGTACCCTGTTTACCAAAATGCTTGCAATCAATCTGTGACTGCTTTCACTCCAGAGCTGCCCTGCTGATTGTGCTGCATAATCTAAACCTGGTCTGCCACCCAGCTATCCAACCATGACCAAGAAAGTACACTAAGAATGGCTAAAGATTTGTACCCTAATGTAGTATGTGCTTTGTATGTGTAGAGGTGTGTGCATGAGCCACGTGTCTGCCAAGGCCTCCTCCACGCTGGCTTAGGGGAATGGCCAGTGTACATGCTGACCAGCACTTCCCTCAGGTCTCTCAGCTGGTGTCAGTGTTTCTTCTTCATAGTTTTATGAACAGGTTTTGGTTTTCATAGCAAAAAGGTTTCATAAACAACCAAACAAAAAATGAAATGCACACAACGGTGAGGCGACAGAGCTCGGAAGGTCGCACAGTGAGAGTTCCTGCAGAGTCTTTAGCATCGGTCCACAGGCCCGCAGCCCCAGCCAGTCTGGAAACAGCACTGCTATGGCTGGATGCTACGATTAACAACACCAGAGTCAAGAAAGAGAGAATACTTAAAACTGTTTGTTGCATGATTGTATGTATGGCTGTGTTTGTGTGTGTGTGTGTGTGTGGAGGTTGAAAAATGGTTAATGATCCAGATTCCCAGATAGTATTTAAAAATTTGAACTTGAGTGAGTGATGAAGTTTCACCTCCTACTTTCTCTTTTTCTTTCTTTCTTATTTTAGATGGAGAACATTTGCATTTTATTTATTTATGGACTGATTATATGTAACATTCAGGATGAAAACATTGTTTCTTCTTTTGACTCTGTAATTTTAGATTTGTAATTTTAAAAAATCAAATTTGGATAAAGTGCAGAGTCTCAGCTTTTATTAAAGGGTATTTTAGGCATTTTGGTTCCACCAAAATCACAGCAAATTTCAAATGAAATTTGGAACAAAAAATTTCATAGGTGTTTGCCATTAGTCAGAAGTTGAAATGTTTCCTTGATGCAGGTATAAGAGAACTTCCAGTGTCTAGTCTTGATTGTAGGTGTTTGTTGCCTTTGGTGTCTGTTATTGGGGTTTGTCAACATCAGGACAGGGGTTGTGCCAAATTAGTCAATGAAGTGATTATGAGGCTGACATAAGAACAAAAACATTGTGAGAAACTAACCGTATGGCAGTCCCTGCCTTGGTGCAGGGCATTGAGAAATTTGGGCATATCTGGGACTATTATGAGTAGAGGCAATCCTGCGTGTCTCAGCTGTGCCTGGCCTGGGGGGAGAGGCATGGCACAGACCCCCCCTCACCAAGTATCTGCCCAGATTTAGCATTGGGGTATGTCCTGTCAGACAAACCATCAGATCTCATGCTAATACAAACTTTTACCTCTGAGATAATGTTCCAACTGGGGTGTATAAATGAACTTTATTAGTAATCAGTTTACAGCAGAAACAAAATCATGTAATTAACTATCATGCAATATTCCACAAATATTTCCAACACTATGACTCAAATGCAGAAAATATCTGAATGACTGATTCAAAATAAGGTGTTAGTTTTTGGTTGTCATTATATCTTCTATGAGTACAGAAATTATGTTCTTTTCCATGCATACCTATTTGTGTAATCACTGAAGTAAGATAGAGTGATGGAACCACTTAATTTCCTAGAAATTATCATCAGAAAACACACTTGGGCTTTCAGTTGGCACATGCTGTGGTCAGCCTTGGCTAGAGGGTGGAGTCACTGCCAGCTGTGGCTGTAGCTCCACAGAATACAGGAAAAGTGTGGCTCAGTGTGCCAGATATAAGGGACAAGCCAGTTACACTCATCAGTTGTATCACTCTCTAGCGACCTCTCCTGGACTTGCTGAGTTCCTGTGCATTAATCAGCCGTACATGTCGTGCCTCAATTCGCCCCCAGTAGCACAAGCAGCATGTAACTGGTGTAAAACAGCTGTGTTTGTTGCCACATGTATGGGGGGGCTGTTAACGCAGTTCAGTTTGGGTGTTGAAAAAAGGAGACATCATCACACGCTCATGTACACACTCACACTCATACACACAAATACACATAATCACAAAATCACACTGACCCTCATGCACACAAAGACACACACACACACACACACACACAATCAAACACATACACATACATACACATGTAATCCCTATTTTTCATGGAACAAAATAGAATTTACAGGGACAGGAAAAGTCAGTTTTAAATGAAATGATAAACAACTGTCCTCACAGCAGCCGTGGTTGTAAAACCTGCCTGACTCCTCCCCATTTTCTTCTTCCCGCTCCTCTCCCTGCCTCGGGCTCCACCCTCACAGGGGGGAGTCAGTGATCGCTCCAGGGGCCTTCAGGGCAGCTCTCCGCCTTGCGGCCGCCTCCAGGATCTTCTTGCAGGGCCCCAGCGGGATGCGGAGGCCCCTGAGGTCGGCATCAGAGCAGAGCAGCAGGGCCTCCATGTCCAGCTGCTCTCGGCTCAGCGTCGGCGCATAGTCCAGCAGGCCCAGAGCCGCCAGGAACCCTGCCAGCGCTGACGTCTCCTCGTCCTCCTCGTCCAGCCCAATCTCTTCCTGGTTCCAGGGTAGGTCGGCCTCAGCCTCGCCCTCTTCCCCAGCCTCCAGCACCTCGCTGCGGAGGAGGAAGCCCAGATCCTCCCCATCACCAGAGTGGAACTCCTCCGGCTCCAGCCCCATCTCCACTGAGAAGTTCTTACGGAAGACCATGTTCCCCAGGCCTGGCCGCTTGAACAAGGACTCCTGGGTCTTTCCTGTGTCTTCATCCTCCTCCTCTTCCTCCTCCTCCAGCCCCCCAGGGCCACCCCCTCCCTCCTCTCCCTCCAGCTCATCCTGCTCACTGAACATTCCCACGAAGTCGGGCCTTTCGGCCGTGCCGTTCTCCTGCTTCACGAAGATGACATTCCCATCGCTGGCCAGCCTATCGGTTGTTGCCTTCTCCTTCTTGCCAAACTTGCGCTGCAGTGTGCCTTTGACGCGTGCAGTAAGTGAGCCCGAGGGGTCTGGAGAGAGGTGCTTGCTGTACTTCTCGTTGACGCTGTTGCCGGTTCCCATGGAGACAGGGTGGGCCGCAAGGCCACTGTCGGTCACTGAGCCCCGGTACAGCCGGTCCATCTTGCTCTGATGCTTCTTCTTCACCTTCTCACACATCTTCACACGCTGCTCTGCCTCCTTAGCAGCCTCCTTCTTCAGGCGCGCCACCTTAAAGATATACAAACAGAGTTTATTGCCACCTTAAAGATATACAAACAGAGTTTAGCGCCACCTTAAAGATATACAAACGGAGTTTAGTGCCACCTTAAAGATATACAAACGGAGTTTAGCGCCACCTTAAAGATATATAAACGGAGTTTAGCGTCACCTTAAAGATATACAAACGGAGTTTAGTGCCACCTTAAAGATATACAAACGAAGTTTAGTGCCACCTTAAAGATATACAAACGGAGTTTAGTGCCACCTTAAAGATATATAAACGGAGTTTAGTGCCACCTAAAAGATATACAAACAAAGTTTAGTGCCACCTTAAAGATATACAAACAGGGTTTAGTGCCACCTTCAAGATGTAAGAACGGAAGTTTGTGTCACCTTTAAAAAATAAGAACAAAATTAAGTAACACCTTACATAATGTTAGAACAGCAATATGCATGCCATCTTAAATAAGAGCACCATTTCCTGCATTAATTTAAGAGTATAAGGACAGAAGTGTTACGTGAAAAACATAATGAAGCACACCAGGTTTAGAATGTAAGACTATAGAAACACCAGTAGGCCATCCATATAAGCTTGTCCTTTACCCACAGGCCACAGCTGGGCTACTGAGCCTCAGTCCTGGAGGTCCCTGCCTCCTCTATATGCCCCAGCCAACTGCCCCAGACTGATTAACACTCTGTGTGATGCAGTACCTTCTCCTATCGCATTGGAATTTACCCATAACTATCTCCCATCTATGTCTGCCCCTTCTGCTAACAGAACTTCCTCCATACGGAGCATCTCACACCTTCTTGGGGTTCTTGGTGGTCTGCTGGGAGGCAGCGGCATCCAGGAAGCGCACGCAGTCCATGTGGTCACGCGAGGCCGCCACATCCATGGCGCTGTGGAAGTCATTGTCCAGCGAGAACAGGTTTGCACCGAAGTTCACCAGGAAGCTGAGAATCTGCATGTGGCCGTTTGTGGCGGCATGGTGGAGAGGCGTGTTACCCCAGATATCACTCTTATTGGGGTCCCCTCTGCGAGAGTAAGCACATGTGACATATATATAGCTGTCATTTTTTAGATATATTATGCCATGAATTTTTTCTGATCCTATGTGACATTAATTACAAATACAAGGTATAAATTATTTGAAAATATAGAAATTTGGCGTGCCCCGGTCGCTCATCTGGTAGAGCGCATGCCACATAAGGCTAGGCCTTACTGCAGCGGCCCCGGTTTGAATGTGGCCTGGGCCATGTCCTCCCCTCTCTCTCTCTCCTGCATTTCCTGTCTGCCTCTGTAACTGTCAATAAAAGTGGAAAAATCCAAAAAAAATAATCTTAAAAAAAAAAATAAAATATAGAAATTTGGCTGTGTTTGAAAGTAACTGAAACTGAATGAAAGAAAGAGTGAATAAATGTTGTGGCAGAAATCAGACCAAAGCTTGAGTAGATGGAGGAGTAGATGGAGGCACTGAGACATGGTCTCAGTCATATGCATGTTGTGACTGAGAGGGTGTGGGATCACAGTGGACAGCCAAAAGGGGGAGTGACACCACAGCTCTCATAATCAAGAGATGCTGAAAGCTGTGACTTCTTTTTAAGAAAATGTGGTACTAAAAGTACCTAGTCCCTTTGTAAGGAACCACACCCCGCATAACAGTGACGGGGCTTATTCAATAGCCAGATCTTTGCCGTCACACCCATGTGCCAGTGTTAAAACCTTAATCTTCACTGATATGTCACATCCTTTTAAGAATGTCCTCTAACCGTCACAAGCAATCCTCAGCATCTGCGTCGATGTGGTACTTACCTGTGGGAGTGTATTGCAACCTGCTCTGTTAATCAGTGAACCATTAAGAATGAAAGTCCCTTCCGATATTCTATTTTATGGCCATAAAACTCCTAATCATGTGAGCATAGCAACCCCTTATCTTTGCATTACAGCCCAGTGTCTATTGGTTTCATGAGTCAGACACCCTTCTCTATGGGAGTTCCGCCATATTTGGTCACACAAAGAAACATTTCTGATTTAAAAAATTTAGGCGCATCTCCTACTTTTTGAGTTTCCAGGCAGGATCCGCTGCTAAGGAGCTACACAATTACAAGTTTTACATCAGGGGTTTTACATTTTATGCGCTATTCCCATGAACAGATTTTGTTTGAAGAATCAAACATGAATCACAAATGTAGGCCGTTCCCTTCCTTCTAATGATGGAAACAAAATATGGTGTGGGGCGAGGACCAGTGAATCACGGAGAGGAAACAAACAGCTGCTAGCGAATAAAATGGGCTTATTGTTCTGCATTTGCATAATTTGCTTGCCTGATTAAATAATTGGCATGACTCATGGGAATGGCGTCTCTAAACAAGACGTTTTGTTTTTACAAAATAGAATATTTTCTGATATTGTTGATGAACGTTTGAACACTGAAAGCATAGCGATAATGATTGCTCTGCTGATAACAGAGATGGAATGAGGAAGTCATATATATAATTATCTGAAAACAGCCGGTAAACTCGACCTTTAGCTCCAAAATACAGCTTTTAATTTGATATAGGTTACGTTCGAGAACAACTACTGCACAATAAAAGATGCACCATAAGACATGCATGTTAAACAAGAAACGCAACTTGCATGTTTGACCACATTATTCATATTTAAAAGTTAATTGGTGACTATTAAAAAAACTGATTATACACGCACTTATTTTGTGACAAAAAATATTAATAATAATTAAGTAATTATAATAACTGAGTATAAGTAATAAATACGTATTAATTTATTTCATCATGCGTAAAGCATAGCGAGCTGTGCTTTAGACGTGGTTGACTTTCCATTAGGCCGTGAAAAATCAATTTAGCTTCGAAAAAAGACGAAACGTTTTTGCTAGGCTGATGTTGTTAGTTAACTTTGTACGGAGCTGACTGAGGCGCTGGGTTAGGGGTCGTTCCTCAGGGAGGCAGAAGGACAGGTGTCACCGTGTAACGTCCGACAGTTTCATGGTAAGGCAGGTAAACATGAATACGTGTCTGTTCCAATTCCGACCTCACAGACTGCTTGTGTGCGATGATAAGGGCATTTGACTTTTGACAGAATTACATATTACTGATTCAAAACATGAATCATAACTTGACGGCGAATTCCCATGCAAGGCAGCGAATGCGCATCAAAATTGGAAGACTTAATTGTCGTCCACTGCAGTGAAAAGTTGATTGAAGGTAAATGGACAACATTCAGGGGGTTTTAATCAACTGACAAGCAGAGCAACGTCTGCCCATAATATAGATGTAAATATCAGACCTCAGAGTCTCGGAAGCTTCATTTCAGGATCACACGAACACTGGACATTATGACCACAAACTGAGCAGGTGTCACGTAATGAGGGCCTGTCTGATATGATCACTGACAGTCCTGTCTACAATACCGCTTTCCTAAAACAACAATTGTGTTCATCGATTAATTAAGTTCAGCTATACCTTATTTCGATGGAATCTGACTCGTGCCAGCCATAATCACTTTTCAAACTATTGAAGAAATAACCGAAAAACAATTCCAGAGTAGTTCTAGTAATTTTGTACGCTACCTATCTGCACTTAAATGGAAATCTGTAACATTGAAAAGGCACATTTTTCATAATTTTCATAATCTATGTATTTTACTGTATCACAGAAAGTGCCTATTATGTAATCACTTCAGTTTGTACTTTAAGGAAAAATAACCTATTTCATTCGGCAGAAATTACACATTCTTACAACTACTGACTCACCCTCTGCTACAGATAAGCTGCAGAGCTTCGACATGACCGTGAAAAGCTGCCCAAAGTGTCGGTGTCATGCCGTCTTCATCAGTGGTGTTCAGGTCTTTTCGCGTCGCCTCTTTCAGGAGGTCCAAATAGCCATCGATGGCAGCTTTGTGATACCGGGACATAACTGTTCGTGATTATTCTTTATCTATTTTAAATACATCCAGTTTGTAAACAACAGATGAAATTGATCCGTTGGTAACACTACGAAGCCTTACAACACAAAAGTTTGCACTGTTCCTTTTGCCTTCCTCACCCGAAGCAGAAAAAAATTGGTGGATGTCGCTTGAGATTTTGGTTAGTTGGAGAGGGCGTCACACCAGGTCCACAAAGCAGTCCCATAAACTGTAAGCAAAGTCCATGCCTGAATTATCATGTGGATTTTTAAGGTCGTACACTGCAGTGAGGTACATTTACCTATTCTGTGTTTTATGACTCAAGCCAGATCATTTAACTGGTATCAAGAACCTGGCTGACATTGTTAGAAACTGGAAAAACCAACAAATGAGAACAGTCTGCCGTCATTTTTTTTATGAAGTACGGGAGAAATAACAGAGTAAATAAATATTATTTACGCATACAAATGTTTCTGATTTATGAATACGTTTCAGGAAAAGGTTAGTTTGGCACCTTTTATGTCTGATATTATGATGTTCATGTGCAGTGAAGTGCAGGTGCTGGAGCAGTTCGGCTCATACGCTGTGCTGCGGGGTGTGTTTGGACATGCCAAAGCCCTGAAATAACACAATGAGACAGCAATATGCTCCTTCGTTTCCAAAACGGCCATTTCATCAGGGAAACAACTGTCCTGGATGAAATGTTTGTCTGTAGTTGGGGTGGGTCTGTAGTTGGGAGGTGTGACTTGAACTGAAAAAGTGTTTGGTGCCAGATGACATTTTTTGCAACTGTAATACCTTCACCAATGCATATTAAACATAAACATAACATGAATAAAAAAAAGAACTGTTCATTTGTGAGCGACAGTGACACATGCACTGTAAAATTTGTATATTGAAATTTACTAAATTAACAAAGCATTACAACAAATAATACATCAGTTCCAGTACATACATCCATAACAAAATGAATTGACTGAGTGTAATAATTGTCATTACAAGACAATAGTGTCACCAAACGTTGGCACAAGCTCAGTCTGTCTTATTGATTCCAAAAAGAAATTTCAGAGAAATCACTACATGACAGAAAAAACAACAAATTCAAAACAGACATGCAACATTATAAAATGTTTAAAGAAATTCAATTCAGTTTTCATTTCTCAAATGAGTAAAATTATAAGCATGACAAGAGGACGAAAAGGCCACTTACTGCTGTCATCTCTAATAAACAACTTTTTTCAACATAATAATAACAATAATAATAATAATTATAAAACCCTTTAATAATAAAAACCTTTATTTATATAGCACCATTCATATGATTTAGTACATCAAATGATGCACAGAGGTGATACATGGCAATGTAATGAAAATACATTTAAAATAAAAAACTGCAAAGAGTTTTGAAAAGTCAACAGAACAGAATACTTGAAAATATTCTTTTGAACTTGAAAAAGAAGCATTCCGCAAACCCTCTTACAAAAATGTGAACAGTGAGCTAGAGCAGCCCAGGTATTAAACAGGTAATCTGAATCATAAATTACACTTACTATGCATAACGAATATAATGTGAATATACACATAAAAATACAAATCTAGTAAACTCAATGTTGAGTGAGGAGAGAGTGAAAATGAGTGGGGGAGCCCATGCTGCCAAATGGCCGCTGTGATTTGAACATCAGCTGGAGTTTACTCAGAGATCTCTGCAGCTCTGCGCATGCTGAAGCTTCTGTTAGCCTCCACAGGGAGAGCAGGAGGGACAGGCACCCAGCGCAGAGCCTGTTCCAGTGCCTGTGCAGCAGCAGCAGGCCTTGCTGGCTCCCAGGGAATCGAGGCCTTACACCGGCACTGCTGCGCTGGGGTCAAAACACCACTCGGACCATGTTTCCTGACAGGCTGCCCCCCCTAACATTGCACACCACAGTGGTAGCAGACACTGTTGCACAAACGCTAGGGCCTCTGCTTTGGGGACTTGTCTTCATGTAGAGCTCCCCCTTGTGGGAGTGCACAGGTATGTGTATCGCTCACCACACTGTCAACACAGCCTGGCTCTGTGGGACCTGGCCCGATGGTCTTCCCTTTTCCCTCATCCACTGCTTTCTCTCCTGCCACTGAGAAACAGAGAAAAGCAGCACAGTGTTACAGGTGAACAGGTGAAAGGCAGGCCCTGAAGCACCTGCAGCCATGAAAGAAAGGATGATGAAGAGATCAATGTAGCAAGAGTACACTTATGTTTGGAGGAGTGGCGCTGCAGTCGAGAGAGTTCAGAGAGGTTTCACATGAAGTAAGGTTTCTACTCCACTCATTCCCCTGTCTCTGAACTCTAAAAACTCAGAAAATCAACTGAATCACATGTAGCCTGTCCATTAGCCATAAAATTCACCCCAACATGATGCTGTAGCGAGAGTTTCCCAGCCTGCAGTTTTAGCAGTTCTATGGGAATGTACATTTAATGTACAGAATTTCTGTGGGCACAGCTCCTACACACCAAACTTAGTGTTTTATATTTCAATGACTTCAGCTAATGACGTTTAATGCTGTTTGAAATGAAATAAATAAACAAATAAATACAGTTTTGGCTTTGTGATTACCCTTGTAAATTTCACAGATCCTTCTGTTCCATTTTCTATTGTAAAACATATTTTAGTAGTCGTAGTAACAATTTTTATTTCAGTCCTTTATCAAGGTTATGAAAAAATTAGGTTACAGAGAAAAATGTGTGAATGTATCTGTATATGATATTATGTTATGGCTTTCAGTACTAACTGTTAGGTGGATGACTACAGCTGGATGTCCTCTTTCTTGTCATCATAGTTCAGACCAGTCAGTTGATGTGATCCTTGGTTCTGTAGAAATTCAAGAAAGCTTTTTGTGTACAAAACAGATATTTTATATTGTACAGCTGATAAAGGTTCTGCACTGGCAGTCCTAGCCTGCTCAGCTAAGTGAATGTAACAGATTGTGGGCACGGGTACATAGGCTACATGCAGGTCTCTTATGCAGGCTTCATGTTGTCGAAAAAATATTGCAGTCAGATGTCCAGGTAAGAAAGAAGCCATGTGACTTACCTGGTGCATTTAGCTGCTCCCCTTTGACTGCCACATTCCTGTTTTGGAGGGCATAATCTTGTTTTCTCAGGTCCTCAACACTGAAAAGTTTTTACTGTATTTGTGGTTTGGCAGCAGTGGATTCTTAGTGCAGCAACAGACACAGTCAGACATGTGACAACTGGTTCAAGTGACGTCTGGCTGAATGTGCATCTCTGATTGGTTGTCCTAAGCATCTTACTCGGAATTTTGTTTGAGCATATTCTGAGAACTGCAGAGTTTTTGTTCTGAGAAATTACACAGGAAGGAAATTATGAGAGCCAATCAGAGGCATGGTTTAACTGAAGGAAACTGGCGTGCGATTGGCTGAAGATGCTGTTGGTTGGTGGGCCTTTGAGAAAAAGGAGTGCAATGAAACACTTGTTTCCAAAGTCACTACAAATATTTGCGGCTATTGCTGACAAATAACTGAAACAAGATGTGATTTAACGCTTAATCACTGTAAAAAAAAAAACCTACATGGGCATGACGAGGCAGAGGGGGACACAGTAGGGGGTGGCACATGGCAAATGGACCAGTTATGTCTTATTATACTTATGTAGAATACTACCTTTTACTGGTCTTGTAAATGCTGTCATATACTTCCTCATTTATTTTATCTTCCCATTGTATTTCATTATAAATGAAAACATACCTATTCTAATTTATTGCAGTATTGGAATATGCCAACACCTGTAATCAAGTCTCAACAAAAACTGCACATTGTGAGCCACACAAAGCTGGTATTGGTATATGGTAGAGCCATGTTTTGTATGTAGACCCTGCTGGGAAAAGCGGTTTATGATGGAAGCTGGTTTTTGGATGGTTTTAAAGGGTTTAAGGTGGTCTAATTTAGTTAAGATTAATTCTGGCCATGTGCATAGGCTAGCTGGTGCTGCTGAGCAGTGTAACCTGGTAAAGCAGGTGACCGGGGGCAGGTTAGTCCTGTTAGTCTACGGGCTTGCTGACCATCTACATGACATTCTGGTGACAATGACGTCCATGCTGGGAGATCAGCGTTGGCATTTGGGTGGCTGATCAGTGCTACCAGCACCATCTGTTTTGAGATGGATCACACACTCACATACGACTGTCACAGTCAATGACACACAGTATCATACACACGCGCTCCAAGAGCTGCACTGGGCATGAGCAAGAGCAACCTAACGGTCACTATGCTAATATGTAAAGAAACGTAACTTACATATACATTCATTCATTTGGCAGACGCTTTTATCCAAAGCGACGTACAAGGATTGGATACAGTCATCAACAAATCTAAGGGTACATCTATCAATAATGCTACAGTAAATCTATTAATTAAATCTAAGTTATAATAGAATGCCTAGGAAGAATGGTACATTGCCAAGTAAAATATATACAATTGTATGCCAGCTGCCGGCTCTCTGTTTTTGTCTACTGAAAAAGAGATAGCATGTATGCTATTATTTCATGATATTGATATTTTCAAATAGCTGATATTGATATTTAAATGAAATGTATTTGTTATAGTGTACGATTTGTGGCTTACAACTTTGTGTAGAGGCAGATTTTCCGGGAAAACCTAAAACTGAGACTCTTTACTCATTTACTAGTATGACTGTGGAAGACATTTAAAGTTACCAAATGAATACTAATTGTTCATCGGAGCTACTGTAGTTATACAACTATTAGCCAGGCTGTCTACTTGGCCTACAGTATTTACACGACTGCAGCTTAACTGATCAGTACGCTACCGTTGCAAATTGAGCTAGAGATGGTCTGTAAGGTATCCACGTAGTTGATCAACTTGCGTCTGCAGCTCACTGCAGCCTGTTCTTTGTGGGAAAACCAGAAGCTAGTTTGTCTACTGTATACTATACACGTCTAACTCGTTTTAGCTGGGTAGTGATTATTTTAGTCCGTCGTCGTTTGACTGCTGCTTTCGAGGCGTGAACCTTTTGGGCTTTGCAGCCACTCTCCAGTCCAGTACGTGGCGCTGGTAATCATACAGACTGTGTAAAGACGCCATGAAACACCCTCCATCAGAAATGCGAGTTAATCCATAGACCCGTCTGTCATCCAGAGCCCTACGTCTGGCTGTGGTGGAGGGTACAAACAGCAGCCGATAACGCTTTAAATCTTTGTGAAGGTACACCTGGGGGTCTCTGGATTGGAAAGGACTCCTCTCCGCCCGCTGCATGGTTTACAAAGGCCGTTTTTACTGCTCTTTGCCTCCTGTGCCTCTACCGCCGTGTTTTTCTCCAGTGTCAAGAGTGCCAGAAAGCGGCGAAAATGTCAGACAACGGCGGTGCACCAGTCGGACTGCTGTCTTATGAGACCCTGGTACATGCAGTTGCGGGTGCTATGGTAAGAGAGGAGCAAACCCAACAAACTTCGACTTTTACTATTTAGCTCTCAAGCTAGTTTGCTAAGTCACTGGCGCACCATTCAGTTATCAAACTACCTCGCAATAGACACGTAAATGTGATGTAAGAGTGAGGAAGGTATGCAATATCCTTGTCGCTTAGGCTGAGAATGTCCTACTCATGCGAGAAACGCAAGTGCGATATTTAAAATTGATCATTAAGGGCTGAATAGTGAAGGCAGTTAAATATAAAATGCTTCGTACAATCAAACGTGAAAGTGTACACCGTGTACTCTCCCAGATTTCTGGTTTCCCAGCGCTGGGGAGGCCGGACACAAAACACACACAGTGTAACTGAGAGCAACAGAGCACCTTCCGTGCTATTGAGGGAGAGAGACACAAGATTCGCTGAGATGGGAAACTGTCATCGTTGGATTGATATTGTGTATCTCACTGGGTAATTTATTTCTCTTCAGTTCCTACTTGAAATCTACTCTCTCGCAGACAGTTTTACATCGCACCGACCTCTACCCCACATCGCCTTTTTATCTGATCACAGAGCAGCAATCTCAATTACACGCATATCTATCAAACGGTGGGCAGAGTACAACTACAAAAAGGCTGAAACTGAACTTATGCTGGCAACATTACTTTTAAACGGATTTCATTACATTTCTGCCGGTGTTAAATCGCATCACGTTTTGAAATCCCAAAGCTGGCAGAGCCAGGAGTTCCAGGTGCATTCCAGACTCCTGGTGTGCTCCAGATGAATCTGAACCCGGTAACTCGGGTCTTTTAACGGCTTTTAAAGCGCAGCTCTCTGTCCGCAGGGAAGCGTGACGGCTATGAGTGTTTTCTTTCCACTGGACACAGCCAGGATCCGGCTACAAGGTAAGATGCGACTTACCTTGGACCGGCGTGTAGCTGCTGCAGGCCTACACACGCCTTAACACCGCATTAATGAGGTAAAAATACCTATGTAATTATATAATATGTATGTTACGTGGCTCTGGGCACAGAGAAATGTACGGTAATGAAGCAGAATGTGGGGAACCAGCAGAACTCATGTTCTTCCTCCTCACTTCCCTGGCTGTCACACAGCTGCGCTGCCATTGGCTCCCTGTTCATAGTAACAATTTACATAATTGTGATATCATAGCTATGAGACCAGCAAACTAGTGTCCACTGTGGGTGCGTTTCCATACTTCTCCTTGTCTCCTAGGAGGGAGTGAGGGAGTGTCTGGGGCACGGAGGAGATGAGATGGTAGTGGGGGAGCCAAGGAGACGAACTTTGAGTATTGGAACACACCCTGAATGTGTGATGGGCAGGCTGGGTGTATGTTTCAGTAACACTGATCATGCCTTTACCTGCTACCACACACACACACACACACACAAAGGCCTGTCAAGAACTGATATAATTTATGATTTGTCTGTGTAAAATTTGTAAGTATTTAGTGCAGTATTATATCATAGATAATTATCAAATAATTAACATCAATAAGCAGAATATTAGCAAGTGTGTGTAAACCTGACCAAATTTATTTCATGTTGCTCTTTTGTATGATGTGGTGATGTGGAATAGTACATAGCATTGTATAAGGGGAAAATTTTTCCTGGTGAATGAGGATAAAATATGTCTGAACCTCAGAACATGAGTGCTCTGTACCACAGCGCCCCCTGTGGACACTTTTAATGAATTCATAAACAGTGAAATGGGTCTCACAGCACTATGTAGTAACACAGGTGCTCAATTCCTTTCAGTGGATGAGAACCGGAAGTCCAAGTCAACTCCGATCATCCTGGCGGAAATAGCGAAGGAGGAAGGGATGTGAGTACCATGCTGTATGAGTCACATGACACAGGAAATAGCTGACTTTGATGAAGAGGTTTTATTTGATCTCTTGCTTGTAATGATTCATCCATTATGTTGGATCATGGTTGTCTGTAAACACAGAATCAAAAAAAAATACAATGTCGCATTTATGATTCATTGCATTTCTGTGCGTATGCTTTAATAATTGTTTGTTGCAGGTATTCTGTGTCACTGCCAAGTATAATTAGGATCTCAGGTCATATTTTTAATATCACATGTTACTCAGCCAAATGTTGATATAGACTAGCTGCTGCTCTGTGTTGGACTTCATGGGTAGAATGCGTGCTCTCCTCAGAAATAGACCAAGCAGTGGTCCCGCTGTAACATACAGTCAGCATGTTAAATAGATTTGGCAGAAAGAGTTTCTTTTTGCCCAGTCCAGATCATTTTGTTTTCAGAAACCACAGTGAAGTTAAAGGCAGTTACGACTTTAGTCAAAACTCTATTTTCCTGTCTCTCATCACTCAGTGTTATGCTGCTGTATTCTGATTGGTTGTTATCCTCTTGGCCCTGCCCGTTTGCAGCCTGTCTCTGTATCGCGGTTGGTTCCCTGTCATCTCCAGCCTCTGCTGCTCAAACTTTGTGTACTTCTACACCTTCAACTCCCTGAAGAGGGCGTGGTCCCAGGGCGACGCTCGGGCGAGGCCCAGTAAAGACCTGCTTATGGGCTGCATCTCAGGTGAGACCACGACCACAACAACCCAGCACTGGGTCAGCTCAGCTGGTTGATGTTTGTGCTGGGTTAGCACAGTTGGTGAGTGTTTATGCTGGGTTAGCACAGATGGTCTGGTCTCTCCACAGGGGTGGTGAACGTGCTTCTGACCACACCCATGTGGGTGGTGAACACCCGCCTCAAACTTCAGGGGGCCAAGTTCCGCAGTGAGGACCTGCAGCAGACGCACTACAAGGGCATACTAGGTGAGCACTAAGAGGGATCTGGGTGCGAATCACTTGCAACTACAGTTTGTTTGCGTGTATTTTGTGTGTAATTGCATGTATTTTGATTATGTGTGTTTTTCATGTGGTTTGCGTGTCCTGGACATGGTTTGGTCTGGTCTCTCTGCAGACGCGTTCTCCCAGATTGTGTCGCATGAGGGCGTGGCCTCGCTGTGGAATGGCGTGCTGCCCTCGCTGGTGCTGGTGCTCAACCCTGCCGTGCAGTTCATGTTCTATGAGGCCATGAAGAGGAGAGCGGGGAGAGGCGGCCGCAAGGTGCGCACACAGACAGACTGACGTACGGACAGACAGACAGACAGAGAGACTCGCATACGGGCAGACTGACACATGGACAGTCTGACGTATGGGCTCACAGACACAGGGACAGGCTGACGTACGGGCTCACAGACACACGGACAGGCTGACGTACGGGCTCACAGACACAGGAACAGGCTGACGTTCGGGCTTTGAGACACAGGGATAGGCTGACGTACGGGCTCACAGACAAAGGGACAGGCTGGGACAGGCTGACATACGGGCTCACAGACAGAGGGACAGACTAACATACGGGCTCACAGGGACAGGCTGACGTACGGGCTCACAGACACAGGGACAGGCTGACGTATGGGCTCACAGACACAGGGACAGGCTGACGTACGGGCTAACAGACAGAGGGACAGACTAACGTACGGGCTCACAGACACACGGACAGGCTGACGTACGGGCTCACAGACACAGGGACAGGCTGGGACAGGCTGACGTACGGGCTCACAGACAGAGGGACAGACTGACATATGGGCTCACAGACACAGGGACAGACTGACATACGGGCTCACAGACACAGGGACAGGCTGACATACGGGCAGACTGACACATGGACAGTCTGACGTATGGGCTCACAGACACAGGGACAGGCTGACGTACGGGCTCACAGACACACGGACAGGCTGACGTACGGGCTCACAGACACACGGACAGGCTGACGTACGGGCAGAAAAACTGACCGATATGTGGATGCCGGGTTGAGGGAAGCAGTGTTGAGTAAAGCATTGTTTTTGT
This sequence comes from Albula glossodonta, assembly GCA_019788955.1. NCBI lineage: Eukaryota > Metazoa > Chordata > Actinopteri > Albuliformes > Albulidae > Albula > Albula glossodonta. The sequence goes on from JAFBMS010000751.1 coordinate 62,698, forward strand.
TTCTTCATAGATTTCATCAGTGGAAATATTTCTGATCGGTGCAGTCGCCAAAGCCATTGCTACTACGGCAACCTACCCCCTACAGACCGTGCAAGCCATCCTGAGGGTGAGGGTGAAGGGGGTGGGTGAGGGTGAGGGGGGGGGGGGGGGGGGGGGGGGGGGGGGGGGGGGGGGGGGGGGGGGGGGGGGGGGGGGGGAGGGGGAGGGGGGGGGGGGAGGGAGGGGGGGGGGGGGGGGGGGCGGTGGTGGGGGAGGATTTG
>JAFBMS010000751.1:63057-120344 GCA_019788955.1 Albula glossodonta
AGGGTTGAGGGGGGGGGTGAGGGTGAGGGTGAGGGTGGAGGGTGGAGGGTGAGGGTGGAGGGGGTGGGTGAGGGTGAGGGTGGAGGTGAAGGGGTGGTAGTGGGGGCTTTGCTGTGCAGTAGCTCAGAAACTTAGGATGGCAGATAAAAGGATGTTTTCACAGCCACCCAAGACCTGAGTTTGTTTGATGTAGCGCTAACTGTAGTACTGATATTAACAGTCGTACTGATAGCAGTAGGACTGGTGCTGTGAATGGAGTTTCACAGCTTACTCTGTCACCATTTTAAAGCAGAATAATGTGAAAGTTTCATGCATGCGCGTGGTGCAATCTGTGTGGCGTGTTGATGAGCAGCCTTTAGACCCCTGGGCTGTAATATAATGGCTGATCCTGAATCAGCCCAGAGAGCGCAGGGCTGTGACACTGGTCTCTCCTGGCTGACACTGATGCTGGTCTCTTCTGCAGTTCGGACAGTACAAAACAGAGGGAAAGAGCGGCCTGGTGGGAAGCCTGCGGAATGTGGTGTACCTGCTGATGGACAGAATCAGGTTGGTAACATGGGAGAATCAGGTGTGTGGTGTAGTGTTGTAACAGGAAGGGTCTGAGAGCTGTGTAGATGGTGACCTTTGACCTGGCTGTGCTTGCAGGAGGCATGGGGTTGTGGGGCTTTATAAAGGCCTGGAGGCCAAGCTGCTGCAGACGGTGCTGACAGCCGCGCTCATGTTCGTGGTGTATGAGAAAATAGCTGCTGCCACCTTCAGGGTCATGGGCATCAACCGCAAGCTGAAGCGCTGAGCTGACCCAGCAGCGCCCCCTGCAGGCCACGGATCAGCACCCCAAGCTGTTTCTCTTCTACCTCCTGTCTTTGGCACTGACACACACTAACCTACACACTGACTCACACACAAACATAAACACAAAGTAACGCTGTCTTTCTCTCACACACATTCACACACACAGAATCTCTGTGAAGATGGTGTCATTATTTTCCTCTTCCTGTTGGAAATAGCGGGCGACATGTTGGGGGTTAAACTCCACAGGCCCAGAATGCAGCGGGGCGGGAGAGCGAAGCCTGTCTGCCCTTATACTTAATCTGTGGTGCTCAAAGTTAAGAGCCCGCCCCGTCCCTTCCCTGGCATTAGAAAATGTGAAATGAAACGGTGTTTACATGCAGGCAGTGGGTTATCCTCACTGACGTTTGTTGGCAGTGGTTTTCTCTGTGTGATTGTGCCAGTTAAATGAGGTGCTTCTGGGTGGAGGCCATGTCGCTGCTGCACAGCCTCACTGAGCGACTGAGGGTCTCGCTCATACCCAGACTGCTCTGGATCTGTCTCCTCCATTACTTTTTTTTTTTGTCATTCTCCAAGCCAAAAAATCCTTGAATACTCTTGCTCAAAGCAAGTATGCCTTACTCTGCTCTTCTTGTATCTAATTGGTCGACATAGGTCATCTGGACCAATCAAAGGAGAATGTGCAGTGCCTGTGAAGGGCCACGTGCCCAGTAAGAGCTGGGAGTGTGCAGTGTTCACATTCTCACCATGAAGCTGCAGACCGCTTTGAGACGGCAGCTCCTCATAGCCACTGAGGCTGCTTCTGCGAAGCCAGAGGACAAACTGTCCAGGAATTATAAATGAAAGAAATACACATATTAAAGATGGCATAACTTTACCGTCACTGGATTTCAAAAATACAGAATCACCTCACTTTGTCTTGAACTCCACTGTTCACTTGAGTCTTAAGATGTGAGTGAAAGATGATGTGACAGGCGGGCGGTTTTGCTTCTTAGTCTAAACTGCAGCGATGCGCTGCCACAGGAGGGGGTAACTGAGTTTTGACCCAAACCTGGGCTTAGAGACGCCTTCAGTAACTGAGTGCAGAGGGTCGTTTGTGTGCTTTTCCCTGCTGTACGCTCCTGTGAGTGATGTCACAGAGAAACCCCACCCCTGATCACACCTGAGTGTAACGCAAGGAGCGCAATGACAATGAGACCCTGACAGATAAGGCCTCTAAGAACAGAAGTCCCAGTTTTGCTCTTTGCTGGGTGCCCCCCCCCCCCAAAAAAGAAAGAAAAAAGATCTGAAATATATTTAAATCATAACTGTGTGGTAAACACTTTCAGAGAAGCTGCAGCCTACTGAACACAGAGAAAAACCTGATTATTAGTGTCGAACTGATTTAGTCAGCCCGCCTAAAGTTTATCAGCGGAGCGCTGATGGCCAGTGCCCTCTGAGAGCCTGAGAGCTCTGAGAGCTGTTAGCGTAACCCGCACTTATTATGTACCTTTTACTCTGAAAGCCCACTGTCAGTACTCTGCAGCTGGGGGATGCGCGTACGGCTCATGAGAAACCGCAAAAATCTCAACCTTTATCAGAGACCTGCTGCCGTCGCTGCTTATCCACACACAACTGTTTACAGTGTATCAGGTAGAAACTAATGCAGTACCTACTCTACTTGAAATCATCCTCACTGATTTTTTTTTTCTTTTTATCATTTTTTAATTTGTATGTTGTGTAATTTTTACTAAAAGAACTGAATGTACTGGTGTTTTGTTGCGGACAGTGTCGCATGCAGATTCATCCTGCTCTGAAGGAGAAATAAAAGTGACAGTTTGGGAAAGCTGAGCCAGAGTGCTGTTTGAGTCCGCACCTCACACTGTGCAGCCGTTGCGCACATACAGTCAGTCTCACACACACACACACACACACACACACACACCAGTGCAACAGTGAAACAGCACACTGCCTCCTCAAACACTGCAAAATGGTACATATTTCATATGGAAAGTGCCTCACCAAACAATAATGCAAAGGAAACTTATGGATAGAAAACAACCAGCAATTTATTGGCTGAAAGTAGATGAATCACTATTTTAAAATATTTTTATTCATATTTATTCATTTTACATGTTTTGTTTCTTAATGAGAGTCTCAGATTCAGAGTTCCTCCTCCAGCAACGGGTGATGGGGCTGCTGTAGGTGGGAGGCAGTTTCCATGGTAACCGCATCACTCTGTACATGTGAATGGCAGAGAGACACACAGACACCCATAGCAGAACCCCACATTGACCTACAGCAGTGAAATCCACAGGGGTTTTGATTTGATTTGGTTTGTAATACCCACTCCTGGCCAGTGGAGGGTGATGTGTGCAATCATCTCTCCTTACTGAGGACTTGTGATTTCCTTCACATACCAATCAGGAAGAAAGCAGTGGTCTGTGTCCCTGTGAATGGAGTAGGACACCTCTCTGTGTGGCTCCCAGGAAAACAGGTACACCACCCTGAGAAAGACAAGTGACACTCAGAATCCACACCAGCTACACCACAGTACCACTGACCAATCACCTGGGCCAATGACTGAGCAATATTCAATAACAGCTGAGCATAGCTCCACCCAGTTGGGGTTCCTCACACCTCACTTCTACACGGCTACATTCCAGGGCTGAGAAAAGCTGGCAACTACCAGCACAGGAAAGTTTACAGGACAATTCAGAACAAACAAAAGATGTTTTTTCACACTTACAAACAAAACTTAACTTTTGCTTGTTTAAACACATATTCGCAGGTTTGTCAGCAACAGTGATGGACTGTATGTGTAAGGCTCAAAAAGTGTGAAAGTGCCAAAATGCCATTGAACTCACCTGGGATTATCCTCTCTCACCACGGTTTTAACGAAGGACAGGAACTCAGAGCAGAAGTTCATGCACACTGTTGGTTTCCAGCAGTTATACTCATTCTGCATGAGAGGAAAAGTTGAACAAAAAACAACAATTCCCATAAACCCTCAGAAAAGAACTCCTGGAAAGAAACTTCCTGCTTAGCTCCCACGGGCTGTGTTTGTATACCTTTATCAGCTGGGATATTTTAGAGGTTTCGTATGTCTCCACGGAAACCACCACTCCATCGTCATCACGGAAACCAGCAATAATGCGGGGGACTCCTGGAAGAAATGACTGTGCCCACCACTTCAGCAGTTTGTACCTAAAGGGGCAGAAATGGACACAAAGCAGACAGCTCAAGCATTACAAGTAATGCTGATCTAAGACCAGTTTTCCATTTTAGCTCATAATTGATCAAGTTAGCATATGAATGTGGAAAGCTGATCCTAGATTGACGCTACTACTCCAAGGTGCTTTATGGGTATGGGCCCTGTTTTGGGGTGCTGACCTGTGGAAGTTGCTGCGCTGTTTTGGGGTGCAGATCTCGGCAGAGGTCTTGAGCTCCAGGTAGCAGAAAGGGGCGGGAGGGGCGCTGGGATGGGGGTCTCTGCAGTCCACCTCCCCGGAGAAAAGCAGCCGGTGAGAGGCCAGCTGTGTCCTCACCACCGTGCAGAACGCCTCGTTAGTGTTCACCACACCCCCCTGATCAGGACGCCCCCCTGCCGTAGCTGCAGGGGAACAAACGGCGTCACTGTCAGATTTACAGCCTGACCGGAAAAGGTCACTCTTATGAAGGTATGTTGCGCACACAAACACTCCTTTACCTGCACAGGTGTACTGCTCAAATTTGTAGCCCCAGTACATCATCTCCTGATGCCTGGCAGTGCGGGTCTGGCGCTCTTGGCGTGCCGCTTCAGTCTCCACCTCGCTCACATACAGCGTCCCGTGCAAGCGCGTCACTGCCAGCAGCCATCCCTCTCGGGTCTCATATGGCGTGGTCAGCAACTTGGTCAGGTGACCACGCCACGTGACGAACTCTACCCCCAAAACACTGGACACAAATTTCAAATGTACACCTTTATTAACTGTACCAACACAGTGTGACTGCGATGGGATTTACTGTAACTCTTAATCTGCAAATCCTTTCAGCAAGCACATCAACGTCACCAGAACATCGGTTTATTATAATATTACATATACTGCAATGCTTCATTACACCGTTAACAGTTCCCCAGAACACAACTACATCTCTCGGCTTCTCCTACACCGAAAGGTTACTGGAACAAATGACAAACTCGGGCTCATACCGTGGGGGAGATGAAGCCGCCGCTGTTTCTGACGGTCGCAGCTTGGATCTGTTCGCCAGAATCCACCTGAGAATGTGGTCGATCCTCTCCTTCACCCCGTCATCCCTCTTCACATACCGGTCACGGTACCCGTCCCTCAGGCTGAAATTTGGATGATGCTCGGGCTCCACATAGTACCTCAGCTGCCGGGCGTCATTGAAGAACCTGCGCTTCATATCCAGGGAGAAACACCCTATTTCGACGGGCCGTTGGTACAAGGGGAAGTCCCTCTCGTATAGCTGTCGCCGTGTGCTTAAGGTCTGGGGAGGGGAACAGGGCATAGGATCAGAGGCAGATATACCGCCGTGAAAGTCATGGGAGAGTCTGAACGTTTTATGACTAAAATCTCCTCCGGGATCCTCACGGTCCCTCTTCACCCCTGAATGTTGGCCATTATCTTGACTCGAGAGCGACCGTCTGCGGTTGTTGGGGTCCATTATAAAATCAATACAGGAATCGCATAGAAAAATAGGTAGCTCAGGGAAGTTAGATCGCTAACCAGTTGTTTTTGATGGTCGCTGGAAAGCTTGCACCGAGCCTAATACTTCAAGAAGCAAAATGGTCATACGGTGGGAATAAATAATTGTGAGAAACGTTGTAGGGTTACGATGGATTATTTTTCTACTGCTGAGTTTTTTGTTCAAGGTCTCTACGAACATGCTAGCATGGCACTACTATCTAATTAATTGGAAACTGGCAAACATTAGTAAATAACTTGCTCACACGAATTCATAACACTCCCTTAAGACTTCTGTTCCAGCCTGCTGCAATGCGTACGATGATAACTGACGTAGGTTACATTTTACTTTTTATGAAGTATTTGCAGACCAATGTTACATCCCCAGTTGCTTAAACTATGTATAAAAACAAGTTTGACGACGAGGTGGACCCCAATTCAAAGCAGTATCCTCTGCAAAGACCGACTGTTTTGTATGTCTTATGGATAGATTTCTGTGATTTCTAGTCTCAGCCTTCTTCCACTCCACATGATATCACGATTAGTAGATCTCTGAGTGGCAGAATAAGGCCTGTGATCTTTGTTTCCGGTTGATGCGGTCGCAGATGTGGCCAACTGAAGGATGCATGTCGCCGCCTACAGTAATGGAGGAGGCTATACATTATCCACTCCAAACTATTTATTGACTTTCCAAGAAGTCTGTACGACATAAACCCTTTATAAACATTTCCCGGAACCACAAAACATAAAAGGAGTATGTTGCTCAAAACAATTTCTTTTTTGAGAATGCACTCAACAAACGAAAAGACAGCCCTGGGAGACATTTACACAAAACCTCAAAGAAGGTACACAAACCCACAATTTTAACATTTTTCCTATGTTTAGATATATATATATATATATAAATAGAGAGAGAGAGAGAGAGAGAGCGTGAAAGAGAGAGAGAGTAGTAAAACCAAACAATACTTCTTCAGAACAAAGATTTCTTTTTTTTGTCAGAATAGACATGATCTATCATAAATTTACAAATGTCTGACCTAAGACACTGAGAGAAGGAGCAAATCCAAACCAACGTTTTCTTTGTAATATGGTTTAAAATCTTTAAGATATAAATAGCAGGAATATAATCTATGTATAACTTTAATGGAAAGTTCTTTCACTTTGTCCATAATGACATAGTCAAAATGTTTGTTCCAGATCTTTTTGTTGATATGCCTGACGTGACTATTCCAGTAGGCTATTACATGTGGAATACATGCTATATGTGCTTTTCCCTACATATGCTATAAATGAGGCTCTTATATTATGGTATTTATTATATACTTTATTATGGATATTATGGTAATTGCTTCAGTTGAGGAGAAAAGAAACCTTGGGAGTAACTGGAATGGTGTAAACTGATAAAACTGAGTGGTTTCAGTGAATAACCCCACTGAAGGCTGGCTCACTGCATAACCATTTTCCCAAAAAAATATGTTCGCATAGAATGTGTTTGTTGTTCAACCGATAATGCCTACGGGGAAAATTTATGTTTACAAATTAAGGACCAACGGAGAAGCACCTGCTGATGGAAGCATAATAATTTCAGGGGAATTGTTCAATACTATGATTTCAGAGTATAGTAAATTTGAGACCACCCACCAGAGGAAAAAAGAAAATGAGGTATAACGTTTCACATAGAAATTGGAGCTTTCAAAAACTGTCTAATCCATGTGTTAGGTTAGAAAAATATTTTGAGACTACTATGTTGTAAGTACACATAATTATAGATTAATTGATAGTTGATTCAGTTTCCCCAAAGAGAAACCCAGAAGTTAAACAGCATGTTATCAATTGTTTCATAAATGTTCTTATTTACTGCTAGGGGTGTGTTTGTACGTTTGCCTTCATGAGCACTACTCTACCCATCAAGGATGAATTACCTGAAGCCACTGGTTTATTTTTTGGGTTTTTTTAATGATGGAGTTAATGTAATCCTCTTTGTTCTTAATAATATTCCCAAATAGGTAACTTCATTTTCAGTGGGTATAATACATATCAGGGGAGTTAGTCAGTCACTGAGAGATAAAATAATTGCATAGTAGGATGGAGGTCAAAATGGAAATAGACAATGATATTCTTGCTTTGTACTGATAGAGAATAAAGATTAGGAAGAATTAAATGCTTTTATTATTGTTTTTGCTGTTGATGATGATGATTTTGATACACTTCGGTTAAGTTGAGAACAGTTTTCAGGAGTTTCAGTGTTCTCCCCTCTGAATGAATTCCCCATTATTGTGTTTACGCCCCGGAACAGCAGAGGGCGGTGTTGCATATTTGTATGTCTGAAAGGTATCGTAACAAGCTTTGGAAAGTCAGTGAACCGCTGCCGATGGTTGGTTCATATGAGCTCTTGGGCAGGGTGAGTTAGGTGGTTGCAGCTGACCGCTGTTCGCAAACGTTAGGTTAGCTACTGCTATGGAGACAGCATCAGAGCTCCAATGAAGTAATACTTTGTTTGAATGCTTAAGATATTGCAGGTGAGTTAATTTCACAATGAATGGCGTTGGCTAACTTTGGTAAACCAGCTGTCTGACTAATCATTGCGTAAATAGACGTATTATTGCTATCGCCAGCTAGCTTTTCTATTGATAGTTATGGTCAAACTTGCCTTGGTGACGTAACGTAACCTAACATTTTAACTTGTGCCGCTATCTCACCTTCAGCTAATCACATCCATTTATACTCAGCGATGAACAGAAAACGGACGCTGATATCGGACACTTTCATGGTGAAAAGACGGAACACTGGGACAGATAAACAGTTTGGAACCCACGAAAATGGAGAATTCTCAACAAACCGAGGTACAGTATGGTAGCTAGCTGCCTTTGCGTGGGAACTTTGACAGCGCTAGGAAAGTTAGGATGTTTACTGTGTAGATATCTGGCTAACAGGCTAAAATTTTGTCATCGCTAACTGCTTTTTTTTTTGTCTTGCTGAATGCAGAAGGACCGCTGGATGTCAGGGCAGCGCTGGAATACCTAATGACTCTGTTTCCTCGCAAACTTTTCAACGACACCCTGCCCCCGCTGGTCATGAAGCACCAGCTCTATAGTTTACACGGCGACAAGACTCAAGTTGATCGGCAGCTGGTGAGCTCCTCTGTGGATTGCTCATTTACTATCGTGTTCCTTATACAGCCCCAGTCTATGCTGGTGTCTGTTACAGCCAATTTCTTTACATATGAACCTGTTGAATGTATGGACTTGTATCCCTTACCCTTCAGCTTATTTTAACACATGGTTTGTTGTCATTTCCCTTGTCACTGAACATGTTCTTCGAGGTTTACTTTCAGTGCCTCACTGTCCTAATTTTATGCAGCTAACATATTGAAATGAAAGCTTTAGCTGACTGATAAACGATCTTACTAAAGTATTGGGGTTTCCAGGGGGAATCTAGAGATATTTTTTTTTGTCATCAGTACAGAATAAATATGTAGTCAAGTTGTGTAACTTGGAGGGCTGTATGCTTTGTGGGATAGTGTGCTGAAAGCCTGGGTCTTCTCTAAGCTGTCAGATAGGAGCCAAGCAGGGAGGCAAAGCAGGGTAGAAGTTGCCTGGAGGGATCAGCTGGCTGAGATGTTTTTGCGCTGCTGATCATTTCCTGTGTGGACAGTGCGCCTGAGCACTGGAGTCCAAAGGGCATCAAATGATTCTGTCTGTGCGACCATCACACGTTGGAAACCTTGTTTGAAGTTTATCGAATTTTGAATTAAAAGAACAATTGTTTCTATTAGATATAACAATATACCTTTTAACAGATGATTGAAATATTAAGAATTATCATCTATTTGGCCTTTACAATGAAGACCCAATCTAAGGTCTGCTTGGTGAATAGTGTGAATTTTCTTTTTGAATGATTTGTGTATTAGTGCATGGCATGCCTGTGCTGTGCGCGGCGTACCTGTGCTGTGCGGTGCGGTTCTGACATGGCTGGCTCTCCTGCAGAATGCGCTGAGGGAACGCGGGGAGTTGCTGATGTTTCAGCTGGGTTTTGATGCGGAAGCGTTTGGCCTCATCTTCACCGCCGACTACAGGGCCAAAGTCCTCGCCGGGGAGACAGGAAGAGAGACTCTCCCTACCGTTGAGAAGTTCCTGGATACAGTCCTGCCCAACTGCTCTGAGCTCAGCTTTGACAAAGACAAAATGCACACGAAGTTCCAGTTCACAGACACGGAGATAACGTATGTAACCCCCGCTTTAATGTCTAATGCATGTTGGCTCTTCACTTTAGTGCAGAGTCAGAGGTTTAATTGTGCTGTTCTGCACTTTTCTGGAGCCTCATTTTAGTTTTCCTCTCTACTGCACCCACGCAGGCAGCTGGTGAAGTCTGGAGTTCTGACTGTGAGAGACGCAGGCAGCTGGTGGCTGTCCATTCCTAACTCCGGCAGGTTTACCAAGCTCTTCATCCAGGGTAGGTCTCCCTGTGTGGTCTCTCTGACAGTCACAGACTGCTGCAGTCATTCAGTATGACAGCGCTGAGTTCATTTTAATGCTGTTTGGAGTGTAACTGCTGTAGTCACAGGTCTGTCCTACTATACCGGAGTGAAAGCACAGCCGCGCAGCTCTGAAGCACACAGTGGGAGTTACTGAAGTCAAACGCTGTGGCTGTAATGTTTGTGCTGGACTTCAAGCTGTTAAAATGGAGTCCCGCGAGAAAAAAGGTGGCTGACCTGCGTATGGCTCTGACTAACGGCAGACTTTGTGTGTCTCTGCAGGACGCAGAGCGGTGCTGGCCATGGTCAAGAAGTCCAAATACAGCGAAGTCTTACGGTCTGACCTGGAGAGCCGGCGCACTACGACCCAGGTCAAATTCCACATCAAGTACCACGTCCATGACATCATTGGGGCGGAGCTGGTGGAGTGGTAAGGGTCAGCGGGGGGGTCATGGCAGTGCTCGGCTCTGCGATGCATCTGTTGTTACTGAACCGTGTCTCCTGTTCTTTCAGCATCTCAACATCATCGGGAACTTTACTCCGCCTCACAGAGACCTAACCCAGCGACGTCATGCAGGAGGGAAGCGCAGTGTGATTCTGCGTGCCCCCCCTGCTGCCACAATTCTGCCCGGACTGACTGACTGACTGACTGACTTGGTGCTGCATGTCTGTTGATGCCACTCCCCGTTGTGTAAAATAAATGCTGTACAGTTGAATGGTGTCCTGGTCCCTCACTTTACTGAATGAGGCATGTGCGCCACAGCAGTCTTGGCTGTGATTGGTGAATTCTTGCACAGGGGGCACAATATGGGCTGTGACCCCCCCAGGTGTCATTATGAGTGTTGAATGGTGCCAGAAAAGCCCATCAGACTGTTAGAGTTTATATAGCTGAATATTTCCAGCAGTGATTCAGGTCTGTTATCTTGTTGAAGGGAACAGTAGCAGTGCCTGCCTGAGACTCAGTCCAGTACAGTCAACATTCCCGGTGAAAACTCAATACAGAATGCAGCCAATTAACAAGAAAATACACGGTTTGATTATTAGACTTTATTGGCTTTTATTTCAGAAAAAATATGAAAATAAAGCCACCTTTTCCCAGAAAACCAAAATGTCCTGAAGCTGGAGTGAGGAGACCGTGCTGCAGCAGCTCTGAGTCTGCAGTGGATCCACAGACTCAAACAACGGCATCTAAAACGTCTGCAGCAAGGACACCACCCTGTGAGGGGACAGTGGAAATACTGAAAACAGCACCTCATTCACTGTTAACCATTAGGATTCACTGAAAACAGCCACATGCAGAATGTGTTATGCTGTGGGCAGCAACATCTTTTTGAAAAGAACATTTAAATGCTCATTTCCAAAAAGCTCAGAATGAGGTCAGCAGCGCCCACCTGTGCAATGTGCCCTCACCCAAAAAAAACCAAAATGGAAGCGGGTCAGTGCTGGCTCAAGCTCATCGCCTGGGTAACTGTACTATGAAAGGGTGGCAGGGACGCCCCTCCCCTTTCGGAGTTACTGTTCAGGAGTGCTCTGCTTTGGGCACATGACCACAGAGTAGGAGCCCCCCCGCCACCCACCCCGTCACATCCCATCCCCAAAATAAAAAAAACAGACAGGTGTACATAAATGTTACCTTTCTGGCCTTCAGTATATCAAATGCAGTGAGAGTTTAACAGTCATGAACCAACTGAAAGATTCACACAGAAATGTACATAAACATGCACCCTGGTCTCTGCCCTCTCTGACCACATTATAGTGGTCAAAGTGCTCTCTGACCGCCACCTGGCAGTCACTGTTCTGACTCAGGGCAGTGTAACTGTATACTTCAATGTTTTCTGTTACAGTGTTTTGCCATGAAACACTTGTTCAAGACCCAGCTCTGACTGTGGAGTCCAGCCTCTCTGACCCACGGTCTGTAGTTTGGCAATGCCTCAACACAGCCGAAGAGGCTAAACACACAGCACGGCCCCTACAACATGAGGGACACCACTGACATGCAACCTTTACCCTTTCAGAAACATCACAGAACACAGGCCACAGAAAGGTTCTTTAGTGTTACAGAGTTCCGTTTTTCTGGAGAGATTCAACACAGTAAAATAGGCATATGGAGAAAAACAACAAAAATCAATGAACTTTCATCACTAAGCCGTACTAAATATACTATATTTAAAATATAAAAAATGGCATATCTGAATACAATCATCCCCCCAGCCCCGCCCCAGCCCCCTCTACAGCAGGGAGCATTTCCTCTTCCTCTTCTTGACGGGCGGGGGGCAGAGCACGGCGCGGATAGCCTCATCAAACACCGTCTTCAGCCCACGCTGCGTCAGTGCTGAGCACTCCAGGTATTTCACTGCACCTAAACAACACACACAATCAACACAACACAGCACCTAAACAACACACACACACACACACACACACACACACACAATCAACACAACACAGCACCTAAACAACACACACACACACACAAAACACAACACACCACCTAAACAACACACACACACACAAAATCAACACAACACAGCACCTAAACAACACACACACACACAAAATCAACACAACACAGCACCTAAACAACACACACACACAATCAACACAACACAGCACCTAAACACACACACACACTCATACACACACACAACAACACACACAGCACCTAAACAACACACACACACACAATCAACACAACACAGCACCTAAACAACACACACACACAATCAACACAACACAGCACCTAAACAAAACACACAAACACCACACACACACACACACACAACACAACACAGCACCTAAACAAAACACACACACACACAAAATCAACACAACACAGCACCTAACAACACACACAATCAACACAACACAGCACCTAAACACACACACAATCAACACAACACAGCACCTAAACAACACACACAATCAACACACACACACACAATCAACACAACACAGCACCTAAACAACACACACACACAATCAACACAACACAGCACCTAAACAACACACACAATCAACACAACACAGCACCTAAACACAAACACAATCAACACAACACAGCACCTAAACAACACACACACACAATCAACACAACACACCCACACAACACAACACAACACAGCACCTAAACAACACACACCACACACACAACACACACCACAGCACCTAACCAACACACACACATCAACACAACACAGCACCTAAACACACACACAACACAAACACACACACACAAGCACCTAACACACACACACACACACACAACACAAACACACACAATCAACACACACAGCACCTAAACAAACACACACAACACAATCAACACAACAGCACCTAAACACACACACACACACACACACAATCAACACAAACAGCACCTAACACACCACACACAATCAACACAACACAGCACTAAACACACACCACACACACACACACACACACAAAACACACCTAAAACAACACACACAACACACAAACACACACACGCACAATATATAACACACACACACACACAATCAACACAACACAGCACCTAAACACACACACACACACACACAACACAACACAGCACCTAAACAACACACACACACACACAATCAACACAACACAGCACCTAAACACACACACACACACACACACAAACACAGCACCAAAACACACACACAACAACACACAATCACACACACACACAAGCACCTAAACAATACACACACACACACACACACACACACACAATCAACACAACACAGCACCTAAACAACACACACACACACACAATCAACACAACACAGCACCTAAACAACACACACACACAATCAACACAGCACCTAAACAACACACACACACACACACACACACAATCAACACAGCACCTAAACAACACACACAATCACACAACACACACCTACACACAAACACAACACACACACACACACACACACACACACACACACACACACACACAATCAACACAACACAGCACCTAAACACACACACACACACAACACAACACAACACCTAAACACACACACACACACACACACACACACACACACACAATCAACCCAACACAGCACCTAAACAACACACACACACACAATCACCACAACACAGCACCAAAACAACACACACACCTGCTCTCAATCACAACACAGCGTTTGAACACACACACATAGCCAGGAACAATGCAACATACACACTCACACACAATCAATTCAACACTGTACCTGCAAAAATACACACATACACATGCACACGCAGGCCCAGGGCAGAGGCCTGGCTGCAGCTCTGAGCACGCTCAGATGTACCTATCTCTTTGGCCATGGCCAGGCCCTGGGGGTAGGTGATGGGCGTGAGCTTCTTCTCCTTCAGCTTCTCCATGGTGTCCTTATCGTCCCGCAGGTCCAGCTTTGTGCCCACCAGGATGATGGGCGTGTTCGGACAGTGATGACGCACCTCTGGGTACCACTGCAGAGAGAGCGATATCATAAAACACACACACACACACGCACCCAACACCCACTGTGCCATCACCACACACACACACACACACACACACACACACCCACTGTGCCATCACCACACACACACACCCACTGTGCCATCACCACACACACACACCCACACACACACACCCACTGTGCCATCACCACACACACTGTTCCATCACCACACACACACACACACACACACACACACACACACACCCAGCCATCACACACACACACACACACACACACACTCACACTGTGCCATCACCACACACACACACACACTCTCCCACTCTCACTCACACACACACACACACACCCACTGTGCCATCACCACACACACACACACACACACACACACATCCACTGTGCCATCACCACACACTACACAGAAGTACCAGCACAAATCAGCACAACACCAGATCACCCTAACGCCCCAAAGCCCATCACCCAGCACACCTTCACAAAGCACACAAATACCGAGCACAAACTATCACCCAGCACACCTTCACAAAGCACACAAATACCGAGCACAAACCACTCTATATAACTACCTCAGATACCGAGCCCCCAGTCACTCAACACCCTCAGCCACATTCAGCCCCACTCACCTTGGCACGGACGTTTTCAAAGGAGGCGGGGCTCACAAGTGAGAAGCAGATGAGGAACACATCCTGGAGAGAATGAAAACACACACAAACAAACTTAAGCAAAGGCCAGTTTCCTCCAGCGCCCAGACACTGAAACACTTTAGAGTGAGCGCTCAGCAGGAGCGGCCCATTAGCCTAGCGCAGCGCTCAGCAGGAGCGGCCCATTAGCCTAGCGCAGCGCTCAGCAGGAGAGGCCCATTAGCCTAGCGCAGCGCTCAGCAGGAGCGGCCCATTAGCCTAGCGCAGCGCTCAGCAGGAGCGGCCCATTAGCCTAGCGCTGCAGTGCTCAGTAGGAGTGGCCCATTAGCCTAGCACTGCAGCGCTCAGTAGGAGTGGCCCATTAGCCTAGCACTGCAGCACTCAGTAGGAGTGGCCCATTAGCCTAGCACTGCAGCACTCCGTAGGAGTGGCCCATTAGCCTAGCGATGCAGTGCTTAGCAGGAGTGGCCCATTAGCCTAGCACTGCAGCGCTCAGCAGGAGAGGCCCATTAGCCAAGCGCTGCAGCGCTCAGCAGGAGTGACCCATTAGCCTAGCGCAGTGCTCAGCAGGAGCGGCCCATTTGCCTAGCGCTGCAGCGCTCAGCAGGAGTGGCCCATTAGCCTACCACTGCAGCGCTCAGCAGGAGTGGTTCATTAGCCTAGCGCTGCAGTACTCAGCAGGAGCGGCCCATTAGCCTAGCGCAGCAGCGCTCAGCAGGAGAGGCCCATTAGCCAAGTGCTGCAGTGCTCAACAGAAGTGGCCCATTAGCCTAGCGCAGTGCTCAACAGGAGTGGCCCATTAGCCTTGTGCTGCAGCGCTCAGCAGGAGCGGCCCATTAGCCTAGCGCTGCAGCGCTCAGCAGGAGCGGCCCATTAGCCTAGCGCTGCAGCGCTCAGCAGGAGCTGCCCCATGCCGTGCGCACTGTCTCTGAGTGATCACCCCTGGCACACAGGGTGAGGGGACACCCTGCAGGGAGAAGATGCCAGGTTGTTACACTTGCACCATCTTACCGTCTGAGGGTAGGAGAGTGGGCGGAGCCTGTCGTAGTCCTCCTGCCCCGCCGTATCCCACAGGCCCAGGTTCACCGGCTTCCCATCCACCATCACATTGGCTGAGTAGTTATCAAACCTGCGGGGGCACATGCCATTACCAGGGGGAAGAGTGAAAGGCCCAAGCACCTAACCCAGCACTCAGAGCACAGCTAGACACTGACCCAGCCCCTAACCCAGCACTCTGAGCACAACTGAAAACTGTGAGGGTCATTGCTATGCCCTGCTCTCTGCTCAGGTACTCAGATCTCTGTCCGGGCCTTTCCCCAGTGAGCAGAGTGGTGATATCTAGGGTTTGAAAGTCCCTGAGGGGCCATATTCTTCCTGCTGTAACTGCATGACAGACTAAGAGCTCAGTGGTGATTCGCTTGGCTTGACTGGGCCTGGTCAGGGTGGACAGCACCTGCTGCACTAGCCACAGCAGCCTGCAGGGGGCACTCACACGGTGGGGATGTACTCTCCAGGGAAGGCATTGGTGGTGTAGCTGATCAGCAGACATGTTTTACCCACTGCCCTGGAAACAGAGAGACAGACAGAAGACCTCATTATGCAGTCACAAACGCAGAGCACAAAACGCAGGACCAGAGCCTGGAACACAAACCTAAGGGAAATAAGGGTGTGCGGCTGCCTCACTGCCTGACCCTGCCACTGTGAGCCAGCAGTGAGCCCCTTACTGCACAACCAGAGGCATTACTGCATCTGCTTTCACATGGAAAAAAGCAGGAGTGTTGTACAATGATCATTATGGCTTTAGTCACCGCATTTTTCACAAGCTTGTTTTTGCTAGAGTTTGTGCGAGTGTGTTTCTGTGCTGTGTTTGTGTCCGCATTTGTGTTAGCATTTTTCTGTGCCGTGTCTGTGTTAGCAGTGTTTTTGTGCAGCACAGACAGACAGCAGCCTTCATTAAACAGCACATTACTGTATGTGTTGGGAGCTGCAGTCCACTGAAACACAGCTGGGATAGCACAGCTGACAAACATACTCAACATTACTAAGGAAATGACCTCCATGGCAACAGCCCAGGACCCAGGGAAGTGAGAGGAAATGGTCTGCATGCTGTTTGCGCTGTTTATGCTGTGCCTGTCTGGTTGCTCTTGCACAACTCATATCACCAGGCGAATCTCAGTCTCCCACGATAAGCAGCTCCACCGAATCTTTCAGCAGCTCAGACCCAGCACTCATGGTAGGACAGGGTTATGGTTAGGGACTCTGGGCAGGGTTAGGGACTCTGGGCAGGGTTAGGGTTTCTGGGCAGGGTTAGGGAGGCAGCGCGCGCACGCACACGCTCACATACACACACACACACACACACACACACACGCACGCACGCACGCACGCACGCACGCACGCACGCACGCGCGCACGCACGCACTCACGCACGCACACACACACACACACACACACACACACACACACACACACACACACACACACACACACACACACACACAGTCAGTCAGTCACTCTCCAGTGCGGCTGAACACAGCATGGAGTTCAGAGCGACTCTATCCAGCCATCATCTATTCCTACTTTATCCAATCAAGTCACATTTAGAGTTACATCATAAGCAGTGCATTGATTTGTAATAGAACATGATTTGTTTCATGACTTGTAATGAGCTCCAAAATAGATTCACAGAAAGAAAAACAATGAAAATTGCAAATATTCTTAGTGACAGCAACTTACACACAACCTTAGCTATATCTTTTGTAGATGCAATGTGTTTACCAATTTGAATATTTTAGTGCAGCAATTAAGGTTAACTACCTTACCGAAAGGTACAACTGCAGTGCCCTATCTTTGCACCAAGGTTCTCTCTTTCGATATAGCCTAATTCCACAAATGTATGAATGTTTACTAATTGTTTTTGCATTTCTACTTTGAAACAGTAGACTTGTTAGGCTCATGATGTTACACTGCAACTGACAGGGAAATCTCACCATCAGAGTACATTCCCTTTACAAAGAGAACCACAGCAAAACATACGACGAAACTTATGTACTTAGTGTATGACAACTTCTTGTCTCACATCTCATAAATTGCTCACCCCTAAAGTGGAACAGTTGGGCAAATATATCCGCATGTAAAAGTGACACTATTTTATTACAAATGTCAACGTTGACCTACAGTACCGAAGACACGATAAACACCGAAGATGTGTGAAACTATGTTGTCTAAGTGTAAACCCCACATCCGAGGAGCTGTGAATGTAATACTCGAGCTTCCGCCTGGATTTCGTTCCTCCTCTGCGTGGTCTCGTTTCTCTTATCACAGTATAATTGTAGCTCCCTGTGATAGCCTACAGCGTTTAACCTGCATCGCATATGAAAACATTCATACACACATAATCCCTCAAGTTGTAATTAAACAACTGTTAATAACATGAAGAACTGGGAATGATTAACGTTGTCAGCATTTTCCACCCGAAACTCCGATATTTCCCACCAAATGAGTGGAACACAGTTACCCGGCGAGTTTCTGTACACTTTGGCAAGAGACAGGGTCAAGGGAGGGGCTTCCACCAAAAAGTTTCCTACAGTTTCCAGTTGGGAAAACATTTGGACAAGAGCCGTATAGGTTCATTATATAAGTAACTATATTCAATGTCTCGAACGAGCAAACACAATAAGTGATATTCAAATGATGTATGAAATAAATAAATTGCGTCCTACTTTATTACTGTGCTGCACCCGTGGCCTAGAAAAGTAAGGAATGCGGAACATGGTGGAATAACTACTAGCTAGCGACAATTAGCCAACTTCTTGCTATAAACGTCTTGAGTTGGATGGACGGACTGAAAAGCGTTTCTTCGCTTTGATACAGAAAACTATTACAGACGTCAAACTACAGCAACCGTATAAACTATATCTCTAGTGACCGTAAACTTACCCGTCTCCGACAACCACACACTTTATGGCCTGCATTTGGGTACTGACTGGAAGGCTGTTCCCTTGCCGGCTGTTCCAGAGTCACAGATAACACTCTTTTGTGCAAACTTGTTTCCCCTCCTAAAATTATGAAATTAAAAATTAAAAATCAGTTCCACGGCAGTGCCTAGATAAACAGGTTACTTTGAGCGTTCAAATGACTCCAAAGCGGAATCTAGATCCCTTAGTACTAAAATCCCTATAATGGGTACTCCGTAACCAAAGGTTGTGAACCGAGCAGCCACCACCCCAAAATTACTCTGGCTTTACAGAAAAACACGGCCCCAGACACCGGAAACGAGCTCCCCACTCCCCGCGAGTCATTTCCGGTCTCTCCTTCTGGGAATGCGAGGCCCGAACACGCCCACGCGCTACAGCAGGCGCGAGCCACCCACGCACCTCCAGTCGACCATCTATGGCAGTATCCACAGCTACACACAGGCTATATACAACCTGGGGAAGAAACAAGGTTTCAGTGCAATACTCAGGACAAGAAGAGTCACATATGACGGATAGTTTCTATTATGGTACAATAAGAGCAAATACTGATAATATTTTTAAATATATTTTTTTGGATTATATAGAATTACGGAGTGATTTATTAACTTGAAAATAATTAGTCATTTTTGCGGTAATAAAATGACCTGCAGTAGAGAACTATTTACTTTGTGCTTTTAGTAACATAAGTGACTAACTACATTCGTCTGCTCTTCATGCTAGCATCAACAAATACAAATTATAAATGTTAAAACTGGAAATTATACAAAACTATTTTACAATATGTTGATCTTGTAAATTACTTTTATTTGTAATGATTTAGATCTGGACCTTTTAAAATCATTTGTACACAAGAAGTTCCACAGAGAAACCAAAACGGTCAAGTGTTCAATTAAAATAAATTACTGTGAGTTTCTATTTTTCGCATCTTTTGTGCGCAGACTTTATAAGCAGATTCCAAAGGTGACATAAATCACCAGGCTGTACACCAGTTCGTTTCATTACTTGGCTTTGCATTACCTTCAGAATGTTTTTTTTTTTTTTTTTTTTTTTTTTTTTACAAACATTTATCAAAGCGTTCAGGACAAATGTGTACCCGACTACGCTCAAAGACGTTGTAAAATGCACCGCACAGCAATTAAACCACTGGCATAGGCTGGTCACGATGGAACCGGGGGGGTTCCATCACATATTTATTTACATTGTGAATTAAATACAGTTTTGATAATATGGATAATATGGTGACATTTCAGGGCAGGAAACTTTTTCTCAATGGAGTGATCTCCAATCAGTGCAAAATTCTAGGCTACATCCGGTCTGCGTCTCTGTCCCAAACCCAGGGTTATAGATCATATACTCTCCTGTTCTTCTCAGTAGAGTCTCAAACTTATATCAACGTTTATGAAGGAATTAAAAACTGAAAATCCTATTCTATGAATTCTGCATGTTTATTGATAATTGTTCAGTTACCTGGCAACGTTTTCTTAACCTAATTTAAAAAGTGGTTGTTCAAGTTTTCACAATATATTCTTGTTGTATTTATTTTCAGTTGTGAAATTATCTAGGGATGCTTGATAATGCAGTGTAGTTTATCTGGGTTCGTTCTAAGGAAAAATAAATTTAAATGTACCAGCAAACGTGTTCCAGATAGGCGAGGCCAGTAGCAAGAAGTCGGCTTGGATGTCATCGACGTCAGTGCGTTACATCGTTATTCGTCCGGGCTAGTGGCTAAAGAAAGGGGAATCACTGCCGATGGGACGGGTTGAACTGGTTTATCCAAAAGAGAAAATGAGTCTAATACGTAAGCTTATAGCTATCAGGAAACCGTGTGCTGCAAATGTTAGTTAACTAGAAAAATAAAGAGCAAAAATCATTAACATTACAGCGGGACAGCTGGCGTCTTATGGCGGGTCTGTCTTATCTAGTGTTCCGATTTTCGGGGTCCGCGGGTAGGACTTACGGAGTGTTTTCCAAAGGGTTGACGAGGACTTTGTTGATATTTTTTGATCTTGCATGGCGACTTCGAATCAGATTTCCATACCTCTACCTCATCGCCTCGATGGTTTTTAATGTTCGACTGCAGGTAAGGTGAACGTAAAGTATGTTATTTGAGCAAATAAGGTCAACTAGCGTAACGTTATTTCAACGCTCTGCTACAGCTAGCTGGTCAGCATCACAGACTGCCGACCTTACATTACCACCGGTGACAAGCTACCTGGTTGCAAGGCTTGGTCATGCAGTTCACGTAACGTTTTTAGTTTCACAAATATCTACTTTTGGGAAAATAAACACGATTGATTTGAAAAAGGTGTAGTTTACTTGGAAGTAGCTTGGTAGAATGTAGTCAATTTTTAGCTTACATTGGTAGCTTGACGCCACTGATTTTTAATATTAATGTGTGAATGAGATTTACATGCATACAAAGTACAGAAGAACTCGTTACTTTAAAATACGTGTGTAGTGCAGTGTGATGTATTTGGCCCTAGCGATGAAGGTCAGTGGTTAGTTACAAATGCAAGATATGAAAGGATTCAAGTAGAGGATTAGGTGAATTTTTCCGTAATGGGTTGAATAGACATTCGTTTAGTAGAACCCTGAGGGACACAGATAGCCAAACCCTGAGATTTTAGGCAGATATGAGAATAATAATATTTTGAATTGCTGAGACAAAGAAAATAAAAGTAAAAAGTTATGCAGCATTTCAGAGACAGCATGTGGCAGTGCTTGCGGAGGCGCAGGGTTCCCCTCATTTGGCTCCTTTTCATGATGCCCTGTCACACACTTATTTACTGCTTTCCTGCTCTAACACACCCTCACTGTAATCCACCACCGGCCTGACCCTTTTAGCCTAATACCAGCTAATATGCGTGAGGTGGGAGGTGGGACTGGGGTAAAGGTGACACTGGGCTTGCAGGTTTGATTCCGGGTAGGACACTGCTCCTGTCTCCCAGTGATGGTAGAAGGAGGATTTTTTTGGGTCACGGAATTGGGTAGAGCAACAGTGAACTGTCGATCACTCGTTTATTTGAATAAGTCAATCAGATAGTCTTGTTCTCTTGCAAACAGCAATGATTAATTCAGCTCAGTCAGGTGCTGGGAGTGTATGGCAGTGCCACCCGTTTGTGCCCAAGGCACTTACCTGGAATCGCTAATACACAGGTGTGTGAGGTACATATATGACAGAAATATACACTTATAAATTCTCCCTGGATAAGAGCATCAGCTAGAATAAATAATAAAGTGTGTGTGTGTGTGTGTGTGTGTGTGTGTGTGTGCCCTGGTGGGACAGTGATGCATTCCAGAACCAAAAGTAGGTGCCACTTCATAGAACTGTCAGTCACTTGTTTCAGCCAGTCAAAGTGCTTTGACTGTCCTTCACAATGAAACGTTATGATTGGTTTGTGAGTCACTGTAAAGATGGAGCAGGCAGCTGTGCTCTGTGCCATGGTGCCTGCAACAGTGTTTCAAACCAACTCCTGCTTCAAACTGACTCCAGCGTATGGCGGAGGGCGCCCAAAAGCATGGGAAATGAGCGTCAATTAGGGAGGTATGCATCAGAACAGACATTCTGACATTAACGCTAATTTCCTGCAGCCACTGGCCAGGTGTGTGAAGGTGTGAAAATAGGCAGGGTTGCTCGTGGCTTTAAAATTCTACCTATTCATTCTTCCCACAGGCGCTTCCTCTACTGTGTTTTGAGCTTACCATGAATACCTTCAAAGAAAAACTCTCTGTTAGTGTTGTCCTATATGTATATCTGTTTGACTGTTCATGTTGGGAGTACAGAGACATCCAGAAATCTCTAAATGAATGCTGGATAAAAGACAGCTCCTCTCCTCACCTTTGAGCGTAGCTAGTGTGGGCCAGACCAAGCTGTCACATGACGTGTCATGAAACGAAGCATTGAGGGAGACTGGGAGAGCTAATGGCTGCTGTGTTTCTGCTCCAGGTGCACATTGAGATCCACTGATGTGTGGCTGCTGCGGAGGCCTCTGATCTGAGTGAAGTGGGCATCCCTGCTGCACGTTGGGCGGGGCACGGAGAAGCCGTGGGGCAGCAGGAGCAGGGAGGCCAGACGCCGCTGGGGAGGCCAACGCAACACTGATGGCCCTCAGGATCACGTCCTCACTCTCTCTGCCACTTCCTGCTACAGGAGGGAGGAGCCCAGTGCCTTTGCATGGAGAAGGACACTATGATGTCATCAATGATGGACAGGTACTACCTGGAAGAGCCGGGATATCTTGTGATCTGGTGGCTGGGCAGTTCCGGTCCGGGCCGAGAGGACGCTGAGTTCTCCATGCTGAGTGTCAGGGACTGGAGCACAGAGTGTAGCCATGGAGACAGTGCTGTGCTGTGGATGATCAGGGCATGATGTTTTCTGGTAGTTTTCATGGAACAGCGCCCCCATGTGGCCATCTCCAAAGGGAAACTGGAGCTTTAAGGGATACTCCAGCATTTCAGCAGTTTGTTTACTTAAAACAAGTAGAGAAACCCACTGGTTCAGTTTGAATTTTTGTA
This sequence comes from Albula glossodonta, assembly GCA_019788955.1. Classification (NCBI taxonomy): domain Eukaryota; kingdom Metazoa; phylum Chordata; class Actinopteri; order Albuliformes; family Albulidae; genus Albula; species Albula glossodonta. Next base: position 86,602 of record JAFBMS010000751.1, read on the forward strand.
GGTTCATTATAAATATTAAATATTTTCTGAACAGTCAACGAGAATACAGTTAGCAGCTGAATAAATGAATAAACATCTATGGGCTGCTTCTGGGTAAAAAGCTAACTGCAGTCAAAAGGCAGATCTTCGGCAGTACCGTAAGGGCTCATGAATGGCTGACCAGTGACTGCAGCAGTTTATTTCTGAAACTCAGGACCGTGAGACCATTATCTTGTGGTCTTAGTGGAAAATTTTACATTTTATTGGAGCTAGTTTGCTGCCCTGGATGTAGCCTATAGACTTTATTTAATTTGGATAACTGTTAACTGTAGTCTGGTTAGTTGTTCATAATGAAAATGGCACAGATGGGTTTCTGTACTCTTGGTAAGTAAATGTAAGGATAAATGCATAATCAAAAGAGTGTTGGAATACCCTTGTAAATATTGCTGTGTTTGAGAGAAGCATGAGCCCTCCCAGCCACAAGGGGGCAGGTTGACTCTTCTGTGGCCTTGGTGGCGTGAGAGGCAGCTGTGGCCTCTGTGGCTGTGTTGCTGAGGTGTTGTTACCATGGAGATGGGTGTCTAATCAGATGGGGATCCACCGGCCCCTGTGTGTGTGGCACAGTGTGATACTCCTCCTGCCCACGGCGGGAGCTTGTGGCGTGTCTTGCAATCCCAAACACAAAGCCCACGTTTAGCTAAACCACACTACAGCAGCTTTTGCACTTACGGTACACATCTGCAGTGGGTTGCATGGTTTTTAAAGGACTCATGGGAAATGTTTTAAACTTAAGTTATTTGTGTAGGGTTTGTGTTTGATTTACTTTAGCCAGGAGCCAGTCAACATTTATCCTTAACTTTGGTTCACAATTAAATGCAAGTGTTCATTTTTATCTTCACTGACACACTTTGGAAAGCTCAGCAATCATGAAAATGAGCTCAGTAAACTGTTCTTGTGTAGAAAATGAATAAAACTGTTTTAGTTGTAAGCAGAAGTCAAGGATGAATGTTGATTGAATACTAGCCTTTACTTTTTTGGGTAATGGATCATTTTGTTGATTCATCAGCTCTTATGTTTATATGAATATGAAGAATGTCATCTCATTGACCCTCCCCTATAAATTATGAGAACGTGTTGCAGCTTGTTTACAGACGTATTTAAGATTACGACCATTGTGCTTGTGCTGGGTGTGTTTTGTTTTAGTTACCACAGTGTCAAGTGAAATGAAAAACACATACACACTGCATTTTGAAAATATTAGCATTGATGAATAAATGGTGAACTTTGAATGGTGTTTTGTTGTATGTCTGTGTAAACATACATATGGATCAGGCCAATGAACTGCACTTCATCAATGAGCTACCGCTGGATTTCCCTGACATTAACATGGAGGGGTAAGTGTGTGGCCGGAAGCCAGGTCATGCCTGTATACGCTTATAAATAAGTATAAATGACACATTTTCTACATTGCAGCTGGTCGGCATTAAAATCTTACAACAGTCTTCATGTATGGATTATTTATTTGACAGTGTTTATGTACATGCTGTGAACACGTATTATGATGTCAGACACATCCTGCTCGCTTTTGTCACCAACGTGCATGCAAATGCTGAGTAGCTAATTATCTACCTCTTAAAAGTAATTTTATTATTTAAAACAGTTTGTTTCCAGCTGTTTTGCAGACTTTCTTAATTTGATAATTGGAATTGTGGTAAACCAAAAGCGCCTCCTGGTTTGTTTTGCTTGTCCTTTTTCCAGTACAGACTTCTTTTCCCATAATGCACTGCTACATGAGCCAGAACAAACCATAGCGTGCCTTAAACAAACTGCAGTATTTGAATCATTGAAGCAGTGAGCAGTCTGTGTTCACAGAGAACAAGAGGTGTTGGGGTTAGGAATGGTTTCTGAGACTTGTTTTGGCAAAACACAAAATTTTAAATAAGTAGGACAAATATTAAACCCTTCTGTACAGTCTTTTATAACAATTCAGCTGAGAGACTCCTGGCCTCCTGCAGCCAAGCCGCCAACCACAGGGCAGTTTGGTGCCTCTAAATATCCAGCAGCCCATTCTCCTTAGTGACAGGTGCTTCTGTGTAAGGACAGAGTTGTGTGTGTGTGAGTGTAAGTGTGTGTCCAGGGTTTGTCTGGTTTTTTGGGTTGTTGTTGTTGGCCGCTGCGTTCAATGGGACATTCTTCAGGGCTGCAGGGGGAAAAACTCTTCATGACTGTTTGTTTTTACCTTTCTTTACATTTTGTTTCACTTCTTCTTTTTGTTTTTTTTGTGGAAAACAATGCTGAATGGAATAGAATTTTATTTTATTTAAACATTTTAAATGTTTTATGTAATATTTCCAGTCAGTAAAGATCCGTTAGCAGGAAGCACAAAAATCAGAGTATGGACCCTGAGCTGTGAGAGAGGTGCCATAATGGGAGGGGCTACAGTGTCAGATCATAGCACATGACTCCTTTAAACCAATCAAAACATGTTTCCCCTGAATCAAGATGTTGATTCATTTCTACCAGGTGACTGTGACCGGTGTGATTGGCAGAAATAAATCACAATGTCTCATTTTAGTTTCCCTCTCACTGACCAATAGCTATAAATCTGGACAATTATTCCAATCGATGCCTCTCTGCAATGAATGAAATATGGAACCAAACCAAACGCATTTGTTTGCACTGTTCATATATTTATTTGATCAGTGTTCATAAGATGAGTGAATGCTCTCTGCACATAATCTGTAGCAGGTACAATTCAAAGTGTGGCTGCACTGATATTAAAAGTATATATCCTGCACGTATATTTCACAACAAATACACCAAAGCATTAGACAATAGAAAATGCATTAACTCAAACCTGGACATAAATTGCAGAGGGTTTGTGGTGTTTACAAGTAGCCTACCAGTATAGTTTACAGTTTAAAAGGCTGGGTTCACTTTCCAAAATAAAAAATATTTAAATATATAAATACAGAAAAATACAATATCCAAACACATCACATGTACAAATCAAGTGATTTAAAAAGGGCAAAATTAAAATCACTGGAAATAAACATACATATAATTATATTAAACACAAGGTAGCATGGTGGCTAGAGGAGAAAGCATGTGCTCTGCCCATGTCAGTAGGCTAACAGGCTAACCTGCATGCGCTCTGCCCATGTCAGAAGACTAACAGGCTAAGCTGTAGTTGCAGTAGGAAGATCAGTTTTCACTGCCTGCAGTTAGATGTCTGCTGCTACAGAAACATGGTCAGCTAATATCTTGCACTATTTCTCATAATCAGGTGAATACACTTGAGTTCTCCCACACTAAGGTCCTCTGGTTAAGATGAGTGTGATGTAAGACCGTTTGCATATGTGTAAGGTCGCGCTGCTAATGCAGGCTGGTGAAGAGGCTCACTGTATGGCTCACATCTGCCAACACAAATAGCTCTGCTCCTTCAGCAGAGGCACACACAGACCACAGACCACTGCCTCCATCTCCCATCAGCCTCCTGGTCAGCTAAATGCCCAGCTCTCTGCAGGCCTACTCTCAGAGGAACGTAAACCTGCTGGTTTCTGCCCAGGTATAGCCATATGTGTCCCCTGTGAACCCCCAAATCTCCAGCATGGTGTCTGAAGTGACCCCCTCTCTGTTGCACACAGTAAAAGCATCCCTGTCCAAATTAACTGAGGCCATTGTATAAATGTCCATTATAAGCTAGCTAGGTGTCTAAGATAGCAAGGCAACAAGCTCAAACTGATGGGTAATTAGGTAGCTTTAAAAATCTAATTCTGTAGGTATTTATCTTGAATTTAACTTTCTGAGAACTGAGAAGTATTTGAAAAGCATGATGGGTAAAGGTCAAGGACAGTCTAAATGCAATTTCCCACACAGCAAATTCAAATGTCACAAGACACTTCCAGGCACATGCGTGGAATGAGCAGAAATTTTCCTATTTAATGAGGTTACACCAAAAATCTTCAAGGCAGATGGAACATGTGCCTTCCTTCCCAAAAATATAAAATTACCAACACAGTGTCATAAAAATACAGTTTTGGAAAATAGCGGGAGTACTGCCCGTTGCTGCCATACTCGTGTGCGTACACATGTACGTGTGGAACTCCTCAGATCCCAGCTGATTAAAATATTAAAAAGCAACACTGCGGTGCTGAGGAAGTTGGACAGACGACCTCACTGATATTCTGTCCCACCCCGCCCAGCTCAGATGCCCCGCCCTGCTCCAGTATGGGGTAAAAGGCAAAGTTTCACTCCCAGTGGAGGGACAGGAATAACCACAGTGACCTGGAGCTGTGGAGGAAAGTCTAACCCACCTGTGTGTGTCTGACTATATGAGTCTGTGTGTTTACATATATAGGGGTGCGTGTGTGTAAGTGTATTTGTTTATATGTGTATGTATGTTTGTGTGTGTGTGCTCAAACGTTCAGTGAGTTCAGTCCATACCCCACTCAGACAGCCACTGCTGGCACTGGGCAATCTGTTCCTCAGTTTCCCTGGGGGCCGTCTTTCCCTCCACTGTCCCAGCATGCTGTGGGCTCCTGCCCTGTTCCTCCCCCTCCACCGGGTCCTTAGGGTGCTGCAACAGCTGCTCCAAGGCTCCCTCTAGTGGCTGGACCTTGTGCTGCGGAGCCCACAGTGGGTCCAGTTTGGGCAGGAAGGGGTCGGGGGCAATGACCTCCACGGGCTCGGGCTCCAGCGGCAGCCGCAGCAGGTAAGCGTGCAGCATCATGCGGTATGGGGTGCTGTCTGTGCGCAGGCTGTAGGTGAAGTCACCCACAATGGGATGGCCAATCGCGCTGCAATGCACTCTGAGCTGGTGCGTCCGTCCTGTAGGAGGAAGGACCATACGATCACAACAATGCGCAAACACACGCAGTGATGTGCAAACACACACACCAGTGCACTAGCGCACTAGCGAGAGCCAGTTAGGGTTAGGGGTGTTTGTGGTGCTCAGGGCTCCGTTAGGGTGAGCCATACCGGTCAGAGGCTGCAGTAGCACCTTGGTGACGGGGTCCCCGCTGTAGGATCCATACTCCAGCACCACCAGCTCGGTCTGGCAGGGTTTGGGGTTCTCACAGCCTGGGGGGGGGGGGGGGAGTGGTTAGGGTCAGGTTATTGGGCATTACAGCGCCCCCTGGGGGCCATCCTGGAGATGCACTAATAGATGTCTGCTGATGTCTCACCATCTGATCCTGCGATGCACATCATGTGAGTGCGGCCCTCGGCCGTGCTTCTGCCGATGGAGAAGTCCAGCGTCATCCTGCTGCTCTGCACTGAACCCCGAACCTGGATCCCGAAGCAGCAGAGTTACAGCAACACTGGAGCCATACAACCCTGACAGCCACAGACACACTACACACCTACACCTACAGACACAGCAGGTAATGTAAATCAATTCTACTTCAAAGGTGAAATGTTGCTTTAACAAAACAGATAATAGAGAATTTTTCATGCAGTTTGTAGTATTGATAGCATTTACCAGGGCAAGCCTTAGTTATTGTGCATGTGTGTGTGTGCGTGTGTGGTGCAGTGAGAGTGTATCAGGGCAAGCCTTAGTTATTATATGTGTGTGTGCATGTGTGTGTGGTGCAGTGAGAGTGTACCAGGGCAAGCCTTAGTTATTATGTGTGAGTGTATGTGTCTGTGTGTGTGCGTGTGGTGCAGTGAGAGTGTATCAGGGCAAGCCTTAGTTATTATATGTGTGTGTGCATGTGTGTGTGGTGCAGTGAGAGTGTACCAGGGCAAGCCTTAGTTATTATGTGTGAGTGTATGTGTCTGTGTGTGTGCGTGTGTGGTGCAGTGAGAGTGTACCATGGCAAGCCTTAGTTATTATGTGTGAGTGTATGTGTCTGTGTGTGTGTGCGTGGTGCAGTGAGAGCGTACCAGGGCAAGGTAGGCCTTGGTGACCAGTCGTTCTTTAAAGCAGCGGTAAGCTCTCCCCGCTGCAGCCTTGTTTAGAGCCACACACAGCGCCCCACTGGTGGAGAAATCCAGCTGGTGACAGAACCTGCCGAGTGGACACACACACACACACACACAAACACATCACGAGACCCATGTTTGCTTCCATGTCGTAGTGACAGTAGGCTGGTTAATGGTCGGGCTGTAATGGACTCCATGTGACAGGGTTATATTTCATCACTGCAGTGGGGAAGCATTACATCACCCAGTCACTGTGATATCACACTGTACTGGTCACATCCGCATAGGGAACACATCCACACTTGAGCCAGTGGAGACACAGTCAGAATGTGGGCAAGTGAGAAGTTAAATTAGCTCCTTACACACAGCTGACCCACAGACCCCCCTCCCAAGGCAGAGGGGGAGTGACCAAATCACAATAATCCAACCCCCTCATTATGATGTCATGACTAAATCTTGAGCTGTCAGTCACACCAAAACAGCCAGACACCAGGCAGGTGCTGAGGGCCGTTTGACCAGAGAGCTGACACAACTATAATGAAGACATGCATTCAAACACTCAGCTCTCCACAAACACTTTCGAGAAAAAATCTAAAATTAACCAACATAACACTCTTGTTGTGTTTATGTAAGTGTACACAGACAAGGCGGCTGTGGGTAAAGCGCTGACCGCGGCCAGGCAGAGACCTGAATCCGTAGTAGGTACCGGGGTCTGCCAGCTCGGGAAAGCGGTGGCGCAGCTGGCTCTGCACGGTCTGCTTCTCGTACCACATCTTGCTGTCGATGCGGATGTCCCAGTGCTTGTTGATGACGATGAAGTCATCGCTGTGGTACAGCACGCGCAGGTTCTCCAGACTGGCGGGCTCCATGCTCGCGCGGGCGGGCGGACCTGCGGGAGAGCGCGTGCACCGGCGAGTCAGCGCTTTTGCTTTTAATCACGACTTTAACAGGCTGATGGAGAAAAGAGGAGGAATTTAAAACATGCATAGTTCTTTCCTCCAAACAGAACATTTTTAGCGCCGTTTTGGGCTAGGAAAAAGAAGTGAGACGGAAAACTACACCGGTTCAAAGGACAGTTAATTTTTAAGTTTAAGACAGCATTCATCCACCAAAACCCATACCCAAAACCACCACCAGCAGCTAGCCAGGTAACTTCAGCAACCAAAAGGTTAACTGTGCATTGTTGACATTATACTAAAACATTTGCACCAAAATGATTTATCGTCTGATTAATTACGTGCTGCGTTGTTAGCGGACTGCTGAACTACCCATAAAAATATTCATGAAGCTTCAAAATAGACAGGCGGTCATCACTAGCGCTCCTTCTCAATTGTTAGGAGGAACATGTCACATTGCCTACTTTTATCTCAGTATTGAGAGTACATTTGCCTACTGCCTTCCTGTCGTCACTTAAACTATAACAGGGCCATGTTTGGTTGGCTGGCACATTCATTAGCCTTTTTGCTAAATGAGCAAATGAAACTTTGCATAAAACAACTCAGTCCGCATCAACATTAAACTGTTTCAGAATCCAGACATATTTAATTCGGGTAAAATTGCAAAAGGAAATGCAAATATATACCTGCGTTCGCCGCTCGGTTTATATTACAGTCTTGCAGTTTATTGCATTGCAGTCCCTTATCCGGACCACATTGTATCAGTGTACAAACATAGCGTCACACACGGCCACGATTACTACTGACGAGGACAAACACCAATCACGCTAAAGGCACAGCAACTGTCTACCAATCAGATAAGTTTAAAGTATGGCCCAGAAAGTGATATCACTAACCCGGAAGTGAATGGACGGAATCGTATTGCGCGAAATTCCAGTGTGTTTAGTTGTCAAGACCTGCATGAGTTCCACCGGGCGCTTTCGGCATCCATTCATAGAACTGATACAGAGTGCAGCTTTTAATGAACATAATGTCTCAAATGTTATTTTCTGCCATTTTCATACGCGTCTCTTGATCAACATATAATGACTATTAAGAGAGTATTTTTTTAATGGACTCAGCCTGAGTCAAAGATAGGCTTTAAGTATTTTCTAATACTGTTGAATAAACTTTGTTTTGAATACATTTTTTTAAATGCAGTTTTTAAGTTAGAAAATTTTAATTCAATTTTAAGAATTTTTATTGCATAATGCATTTATATATGGTAATTTTTTAAAACATGGTTTGATTTTATGGATACAATTTAAGAAATGCTAAAACTTTACACATAAGTATGAAATCACAATCAAAGCACACATGTTGGCCAGCTCAACATTTAAGCCCCTTGAAATGTAGTTACATTTGGGTTTAAAAGATGATTTTAAAGTTAATTAATTAACTTTCCTACAGATGGAAAACATGTTGATATTTAATTAAGTTAAAATGTATATTAATTATGAACAGGACATCAAGTGTACCATCTGCCATGGGATGAAACCAATCAACCAAAGCAAAATACAATGAGCCGAGTAAGGGACCGTTAGCATGTGTGAGCAAAACACAATGAGCCGAGTAAGGGACCGTTAGCATATGTTAGCAAAACACAGTGAGCTGAGTAAGGGACCGTTAGCATATGTTAGCAAAACACAGTGAGCTGAGTAAGGGACCGTTAGCATGTGTTAGCAAAACACAGTGAGCTGAGTAAGGGACCGTTAGCATGTGTTAGCAAAACACAGTGAGCTGAGTAAGGGACCGTTAGCATGTGTTAGCAAAACACAGTGAGCTGAGTAAGGGACCGTTAACATATGTTAGCAAAACACAGTGAGCTGAGTAAGGGACCGTTAGCATGTGTTAGCAAAACACAGTGAGCTGAGTAAGGGACCGTTAGCATGTGTTAGCAAAACACAGTGAGCTGAGTAAGGGACCGTTAGCATGTGTTAGCAAAACACAGTGAGCTGAGTAAGGGACCGTTAGCATGTGTTAGCAAAACACAGTGAGCTGAGTAAGGGACCGTTAGCATGTGTGAGCTCCACCCATTTGTAATTCAGTGGAAGCTCATTTTCGCATAACTGTCTCAGAGCTAAATTTCAGATAAAAAAAGTTAATGTCAGATAAAATTTGCCATTATTTGTGTATAGTAGCTAATATCAGGTAAGGTTTTCCCTATTCTATACTCCTTGCGTTCAGTGTAGTTGCTGTCACCTCTCAAAACTGCTACATCTGCAGTGACCTGCAAGGGGAGCTATCTCCTCTTGTTATGGTTTTGTCAGTTGCTGGTTTTCTATGACAATTTAATGTATGATGATTAACTTACAAGGAAGTTATAAAGCACTTTATAATATTTTGAGTTTCTGTGAATTACTTTTTACACACACACACACACACACACACACACACACACACACCACACACACACACACACACACACACACACACACACACACACACACACACACACACACACACACACATACCTCCTCTTATCTTACAAAATGTCTATAAGCTAATAATACAGATATTTTCTGTTTTTAGTAGAAAGGCCTCTAGCTCTCTCTGTGAGCACTGTGTAACCCAGCTCTCTCTGTGAGCACTGTGTAACCCAGCTGTCTCTGTGAGCACTGTGTAACCCAGCTGTCTCTGTGAGCACTGTGTGACTCAGCTCTCTCTGTGAGCACTGTGTGACCCAGCTATCTCTGTGAGCACTGTGTGACTCAGCTCTCTCTGTGAGCACTGTGTGACCCAGCTATCTCTGTGAGCACTGTGTGACCCAGCTCTCTCTGTGAGCACTGTGTGACTCAGCTCTCTCTGTGAGCACTGTGTAACCCAGCTCTCTCTGTGAGCACTGTGTAACCCAGCTCTCTCTGTGAGCACTGTGTGACCCAGCACTCTCTCTGTGAGCTATGTGACCCAGCTCTATCTCTGGGCTGTGTGACCCAGCTCTCTCTCTGGGCTGTATGACCCAGCTCTGTCTCTGGTCTGTGTGACCCAGCTCTGTCTCTGGGCTGTATTACCCAGCACTATCTCTGGGCTGTATTACCCAGCTCTGTCTCTGTGAGCTGTGTGACCCAGCTCTCTCTCTCTCTGGGCTGTGTGCTAACCTGCACACCTGTGAATGGCTGTTAAGGCTTCCCCTGAGTGACCTCCAGAGGGCGAGATTGCTCGCTGTTACAGGCCGGGGTTGTAATCCCCAGCCTGAACCCTAGGGGGCAGCGCTCCTGCACTCTGTGTGTCATTCACAAGGTCAGGGCAGGGTTGCATCGACCTCTTTACGGGTTAGTCAATAATTTCCATGTAGAGTGAGCTAGGACCTTCTGCCTGCTGTTTCCTGTTTGGCTGCTGCCTCCTGACAAAGGCCCTCCCCCTCTGTGGCTGAATTAGCAGGTAGAGCTGCAGGGTATGACTGTGATTGCTGTTTGTCATTAATCATGATGCTTCAGTGCTTCTTTTATAACGCCAGCCTGACTGCTTCCCTCAAGCCCAAATATACAACAGAAATAGCTGTGCTTTGTCTCCCAGGCCTGTTTTACTCTCTGCGGGCTTTTCTTTCCTTTGACAATGCTGATGAAATGCCTGGGTGCTGGAGGGGAAAGCTGTCCGTCTTTCAGCTCTGAAGCATTTTAGTTCTGAGACTGAAGTTTTTGAGTGCTGAAGATTGTGAGATGTAACTCTGTGAACTGCAGAGGCCAGACACTGAGTAGCAGATAGACACTGAGTAACGGATAGAAAGACACTGAGTAACACAGGGAGAAAGACACTGAGTAACAGATAGAAAGACACTGAGTAACACAGGGAGAAAGACACTGAGTAACACAGGGAGAAAGACACTCATCTTTAATGCACCTTTATCATGTTGTTATCACTGTAACTCTGTGTTTTTTTCTCTTTCTGAGATTTATATTGAGCAAAAAAAATCTGTGTGCCTCTGACATTTTTAACCAGCCTATCAATAACAACAATAATAATAATACATTTATGTAAAACGCACATTTAATTATTCAGTTAACAGTGCTTTACATGGGAAGTTGAATCCACTAAAATAAAAAAAGCAACAGACTCAAAGCAAAAGGCAGTGCTTTAAACATGCTGTGGGCAGTGTGAGAGCAACAGGCAGGTGCTGTGCTGCTCTCTGCGCCCTCCTCATGGCGCTGCTCTCTGCGCCCTCCTCATGGTGCTGCTCTCTGTGCCCTCCTCATGGTGCTGCTCTCTGTGCCCTCCTCATGGTGCTGCTCTCTGCGCCCTCCTCATGGCGCTGCTCTCTGCGCCCTCCTCATGGTGCTGCTCTCTGCGCCCTCCTCATGGTGCTGCTCTCTGTGCCCTCCTTATGGCGCTGCTCTCTGCTCCCTCCTCATGGTGCTGCTCTCTGCGCCCTTCTCATGGCGCTGCTCTCTGCGCCCTCCTCATGGTGCTGCTCTCTGTGCCCTCCTCATGGTGCTGCTCTCTGCGCCCTCCTCATGGTGCGGCTCTCTGCGCCCTCCTCATGGTGCTGCTCTCTGTGCCCTCCTCATGGTGCTGCTCTCTTCACCCTCCTCATGGTGCTGCTCTCTGCGCCCTCCTCATGGTGCTGCTCGCTGCGCCCTCCTCATGGGGACCGTGCTGCTCTCTGTGCCCTCCTCATGGTGCTGCTCTCTGCGCCCTCCTCATGGTGCTGCTCTCTGCGCCCTCCTCATGGGGACCGTGCTGCTCTCTGCACCCTCCTCATGGTGCTGCTCTCTGTGCCCTCCTCATGGCGCTGCTCTCTGTGCCCTCCTCATGGCGCTGCTCTCTGCGCCCTCCTCATGGTGCTGCTCTCTGTGCCCTCCTCATGGTGCTGCTCTCTGCGCCCTCCTCATGGTGCTGCTCTCTGCGCCCTCCTCATGGCGCTGCTCTCTGTGCCCTCCTCATGGCGCTGCTCCCTGCTCCCTCCTCATCCCTGCTCTCTGCGCCCTCCTCATGGGGGCCGTGCTGCTCTCTGTGCCCTCCTCATGGGGGCCGTGCTGCTCTCTGTGCCCTCCTCCTCTGTGCACTTGCAGCCAGGAGGTCTCTGGCTCAGGTCCTCCAAGTTGCCTGTTGGTTCACTGTGGGAGAGGAAAACTGAATGGCCCAATCAGCACGCTGTTGGTTGGGGAGTGAGCACAGTGAACACAGACAGTGATTGGCTGCATTGGCCTCTGCACAACATTTACACTGGAGCCCATTTAATTTCTTTTTATTTGTGGATTTAATTAATGTAGCTGATTTGAGTTGTGTAGCAGAGTGAGGTAATGTTTGTTACATAACCATGATGAAGGAACCCCCCCATCACCCGGTAAGCAGCGCTTGGTCCCAGCCTGGTGTTGGCTGTGCTCAGGGCCTGCCAGGGAGGCAGGCAGGTGACCTGGATATCCAACTCATTCCCACTCGCCTGGCCTCCGCTTTCCTGGAAGGCTTAGCGCTGGAGAGGATTATGATTTTAGTTTTTCTGTGAGTGAAAGTGGAGGTGTTTACCTGTGATTGGCAGGTTTGTGTCTGTGTGTGATTGGTGGGTGGGGGCTGCAGCTGGGTGTAGGGGCCATCCGTGGGGCAGATGCAGGATTGTTTCAGACACTGCTGGACGCTGTCTGGGTCTCTGCGCTGCTGAGGGGAACATGGCGGCCCCAGACCCCGAGGTGCGGGCCCCCCCGGGCCCCGGCTTGCCCCAGTCCTTCCTGCAGGCGCGCTGCCAGGAGCCCATCATGCCCTCGGACTGGGGGCTCCCGCTGCTCATCGCCCTGCTGGTGCTGGGGCTCGTCTACGCCTTCCTGTACATCCCAGCATCCCTGCACCATGCTCTGCTGCGGGAGGCGCTGGCCAATCAGAGCGCAGCGCAGCGCAAGGGTGACTGACAGCACCACTGCCGCCATGCAAACATACCACCATGCGACTGTCACCACCATGCGACCGCCGCTGGCATGTGGCCCTACCGCCATGCGTCTGCCACCACCATGCGACCGCCACGGCCATGCGACCGCCATCGCCATGCGACCACCACCGCCATGCAACCCTACTGCAACCTATATGGAAATGCACTGCAAATTGATTATGTTTTTACTTTGGTAATGAGGACTGGATACGGTGCTTAAATATGGTGCGTAAATGGACACAGCATTTAACTGTGACACAATGCGTTACTGAACTGAAAATTGTAAAATTGTAAGTTTGGGTTGCTTTGGTCTTATATATGTATAGTGTATATAGTCTCTATATTTTAAATGATCTTTTTCTTCATTGACTGTAAATTCTTCCTCTGAGATATCTTGTAACTTTGCAATAATGCAGATCCAGTGTATTTAAGTTTCTTTAAAAATGAAGTTTTACCTTTTTCATTCAAGTTTGATTGTACTGATGCTACCTCAGGTAACCAAGGGCAGTATACCTATAAATATAAAATATTACAGGGGCAATGTGTAGTTTTCATCTGTTTTGGAGAAACAAATTGCAGGTAAGGTATTGTTTCCTTTGAAAATATACATTTATTTTTGAATGATGCACATATTTGATTTATATATATATGTGTAAGAGATATGGTTTATTTCACTAATAACACATACACAGGTTTGTGCGTGTGTGTGAGCGCGTGCTTGTGCCACTCTTACATGCAGGTACAGATTTTTTGCTTTTAGGCACAGAATATTGTTGTAAGATTTTTTGGCAATGATAAGCCACACAATTTCCAAGCATGTCTTTGACTTGACAATATTATTAGTGTGTTATTTGTAATAATGATAAAATGACATTCAGGGATGTGAAGAGTGTTACAGTAATGCCTGATGAAATTTAATCAGAGTGGTTTGCATTGCTTTGCAAATTCATAATGGGATTGCATTTGAAGCATTTGAATTTGACTTGTTATTGGAGAGTCAGGCTTAGAGGCTGATAGCCTGCCCTAAAGGGGGGGTTGGGGGTGGGGCAAAGCGGTTGGGGGTTGATCCACACACCAGGCGGTTACACTGCGTAAAGCGCAGTGCTGCTCGTCGGGTCAGGAACACTGAGTGGGGGTCAGACACTCATGTTTCAGATTCATACTCTCCCTGACTACACATTTACATCTTTACCCTGCATCTCACAAAGATGTCTCTAAGGGAAAAGTGAGCGTAGTGCAGTGTGGTTGTAACTCTTAGGTTGTGAGCGTAGTGGAGTGTGGTTGTAACTATTAGGTTGTGAGCGTAGTGCAGTGTGGTTGTAACTCTTAGATGGTGAGCGTAGTGCAGTGTGGTTGTAACTCTTAGGTGGTGAGTGTAGTGCAGTGTGGTTGTAACTCTTAGGTGGTGAGCGTAGTGCAGTGTGGTTGTAACTATTAGGTGGTGAGCGTAGTGCAGTGTGGTTGTAACTCTTAGATGGTGAGCATAGTGCAGTGTGGTTGTAACTCTTAGGTGGTGAGCGTAGTGCAGTGTGGTTGTAACTATTAGGTTGTGAGCGTAGTGCAGTGTGGTTGTAACTATTAGGTGGTGAGTGTAGTGCAGTGTGGTTTTAACTCTTAGATGGTGAGCGTAGTGCAGTGTGGTTGTAACTCTTAGGTGGTGAGCGTAGTGCAGTGTGGTTGTAACTCTTAGGTGGTGAGTGTAGTGCAGTGTGGTTGTAACTCTTAGATGGTGAGCGTAGTGCAGTGTGGTTGTAACTCTTAGGTGGTGAGTATAGTGCAGTGTGGTTGTAACTCTTAAGTGGTGAGTGCAGTGCAGTGTGGTTGTAACTCTTAGGTGGTGAGCGTAGTGCAGTGTGGTTGTAACTCTTAGGTGGTGAGCGTAGTGCAGTGTGGTTGTAACTCTTAGATGGTGAGCGTAGTGCAGTGTGGTTGTAACTCTTAGGTGGTGAGCGTAGTGCAGTGTGGTTGTAACTATTAGGTTGTGAGCGTAGTGCAGTGTGGTTGTAACTCTTAGGTGGTGAGCGTAGTGCAGTGTGGTTGTAACTCTTAGGTGGTGAGCGTAGTGCAGTGTGGTTGTAACTCTTAGGTGGTGAGTATAGTGCAGTGTGGTTGTAACTCTTAGATGGTGAGCGTAGTGCAGTGTGGTTGTAACTCTTAGGTGGTGAGTGTAGTGCAGTGTGGTTGTAACTCTTAGATGGTGAGCGAAGTGCAGTGTGGTTGTAACTCTTAGGTGGTGAGCGAAGTGCAGTGTGGTTGTAACTCTTAGGTTGTGAGCGTAGTGCAGTGTGGTTGTAACTCTTAGATGGTGAGCGTAGTGCAGTGTGGTTGTAACTCTTAGGTGGTGAGCGAAGTGCAGTGTGGTTGTAACTCTTAGGTGGTGAGTGTAGTGCAGTGCGGTTGTAACTCTTAAGTGGTGAGTGTAGTGCAGTGTGGTTGTAACTCTTAGGTGGTGAGCGTAGTGCAGTGTGGTTGTAACTCGGTGTTACAGAGCTTCTCCAAATCCCCGGGGTGCTCCCTCACTCTCAGTGCTGTTTCATCGGCTGCATTAGGAAATCCTGCCAGGGATTTAGTCATAATATATCTCTGTTTCCAGCGCCAGATTAAACCTGCTGCTGCCTCATTCCCTTTGCGCTGACGGGCAGGTCGGCCCTCTGTCCTTTGTGTTGTGAGGGGGCCTGAGCAACACCTGCCACAATAAAATTCAAAGATGAAGTATTTATTGAATGCAAAGGTTATGCAGAAAGTGTGTGTTTGTGTTTGTATGCACATGCTTGTATATGTGTGTGTGAGAGTGTGTTTGTGACCGCGTTTTTGATTGATTCTTCAATTGATGGTTTACTTTTTTTTACTTAAATCTGCGTAACTTTTTGTTTCATACAGCTCTACTTAATTCATTTATCCCTTTCTCTCACAAAACGCTGAAGTGTTTGTTCAACTTTCAAGCAAAACAAGGACAAACAGGTGAGCTAATTTCACACAGAGGACAAACTCAGTCTGTGTTCATTAAATATGGGGCAAAATGCTCTGTAGTTGTTATTAAGAAACCTACAGCAGACCAAAGTGCTCATTTGTTTCATTGGACTCAAACAGGCCGCATTACTGAGAGGAGAATCACGCAGTGCTGAAGCTCTGATGTGCAGACTCGTGCAGTGCTGAAGCTGTGCTGTGCAGACTCACACAGTGCTGAAGCTGTGCTGTGCAGACTCAAACAGTGCTGAAGCTTTGCTGTGCAGACTCACACAGTGCTGAAGCTGTGCTGTGCAGACTCACACAGTGCTGAAGCTGTGCTGTGCAGACTCACGCAGTGCTGAAGCTTTGCTGTGCAGACTCACGCAGTGCTGAAGCTGTGCTGTGCAGACTCACGCAGTGCTAGAGCTGTGCTGTGCAGACTCACGCAGTGCTGAAGCTGTGCTGTGCATACTCACGCAGTGCTGAAGCTCTGATGTGCAGACTCATGCAGTGCTGAAGCTGTGCTGTGCAGACTCACACAGTGCTGAAGCTGTGCTGTGCAGACTCACGCAGTGCTGAAGCTCTGATGTGCAGACTCACGCAGTGCTGAAGCTCTGCTGTGCAGACTCATGCAGTGCTGAGGCTGTGCTTCACAGAGACACCACACCCACACCCTTCACTCGCTCTTCTGGAGATGTCTGAAAAGCTCAAAATGGCTTCTCCTTCCTTTATCCCATGGGCTGATTCTCTCAGCTCTTCAGTAGACTCTTTTAAAAGGCTGGCTGTTTGCAGGTCATTTCCTCCTGTGTTGTTTTAGAGGTATTCTGAGGTGAAGCCACACTGCAGAGGGCCGCCCCAGATGGGAACTCATGTGAGCTAATTCTGAAGGGCAGACCCATTACAGACGCAGCGGCACCGAGCAGCACTCAGACACACACTCACACACTCATACACACACAGCAGTGTTCTGATTGGTTTAATTCTGGTTGGAACACTGGACTCTGGGGCTTTGTGGGAGAATGGACCTGTTCAGTCCTGCCCCTTAGGGGGTAATTCACCTCAGCTTCCTCATAACTGCCCCTGTAACTGCCCCTGTGAGAGCATAGCTGCCTTCCTCATCTTTCTGCGTGCCACAGCACTGAACAGAGTGCATATGTGAATGTGTTAAACAATCTATCAAAATGCTGAGAGTAAGAGAGGAAGGAACAGAGAGTGACAGAGAGAGAGAGGGAGGGAGAGGAACAGAGAAGGGAACAGAGAAAGAGAGACAAAGAGAGGGACAGAGAAAGTGAGAGGTGGAGGTGATATTAAGGAAGGCAGGGAGGCCGCAGCCCCCTGGGAGGGCACATCTCTCTGTGTTTTGGATAAACAGAGCAGCCCTAGAGGCTCCTGGGTGAAGTCCCGGCTCAGCTGGAGAGGGAAGCTTTGGGAGGATTCAGCTTTTATAAACCTCTCTGACCCAGACTGACACACGAGCCAGTGTCTTAGACTGCTTCCATATGCGTGCTGTCAGTCTCACCCACTGTGTGGATGCGCTCACTGTGTGCTCAAACAGAGCAGTGATGGCTATTCAATTAACACTGCGTGAGTTACTCACACAGCACAATGTAGACTAACTCACAAAACTAATTACAATGACTGTACTGCCCTGTGTCTGTGCTGTACAGCAGCTCTGTGTCTGTGCTGTAGAGCAACTCTGTGTCTGTGCTATTGGGTCCTCCATTTAAGGATACCCCAGTTTAACAGCCTCAGTGTCTCCCTCCTTCTCCACTTCAGCTCAACAAAATGGCTGCTGTGTTTCACCCACAGGTTTTGCTTTTCTGCTTTTACATAAAGCAAAAAAATTTGCTGAATGTGGGATTGGTGTGCTGTGCTCTGCACCCCCCGGGCTGTGTGTGTGAGGCTGCCATGGGGATACGTGTGTCCGGGCAGCAGTCTATAAACACAGGGGCCCTCAGGGGCCCAGCACAGCTGCACAATAAGGCCCCAGGGAGCCCCTGCCCCAGGACACAGTTTGTTTGCTGTCGCTTTCTTTGTTCTTTCAGCAACACTAACGGTGTGGGCTGGCTCCCAAAAGCTCTGTCTGCAGCACCTCATACAGCTGTGTCTACACCTAAACCAACACAAGCACTGTCACTGACAATATCCCTGCCATTAATGCTGTTACCGACACTAACTCTGTCACCAACGCTGCCATTATCACTGTTCCAAGATTAACGCTGCAAGTAACACTGTTGTCAAAACTTTAATGCTGTCACTTACATCATTACTAACATTAACACTGTCATTAGCATTGTCTTTATCCCTACTCAACACTAATGTCATCACAAACATTCACCCTGTCATTGACTCGAAAACTGAAACTAACACTGTTCCAGCGCTAACACTGTCATTAGCACTAAGTCTGTGACAGAGATAGGCAGAAGGCCTTTATCCTCCTGTGCCTGGAATCTTTGCCATTTTATGAATTTACTTCCTGTAAAATAATAATAATGTGGTTCCAAAAGGATTTGGCTTTGCACACAGTCCTGCTGTGCCTCACTCAAAAAGCACACACCCCCCTCTGCTCGAAAATCCTCTGCTTTATTCATTATTCAAACAGTTTTGTAAAACACAATAAAAAATGTCCATTTATTGCTTTTCATCATTGAATTAATACTTTATCTAATGCATAAGATTCGAAAGCATTCACTAAATACATACATAAAGACGCTTTTTTTATGCATACACAGACCAGGCGCCACACGGTCTACCCTGCCTCTCCTCCCAACGCTACGCTGGGCAGACTCACTATTTTAGCTAAATGAAGGAACATTCAGATCCACAGAGCAGTAAACTCTGCAGTGTGCACATACAATACAGGTGGGATGGGTGCATTCTCTCATCATGAGCATTACCCAGCATTCCTGAAAGTAGGATGTGACACTTTTCAGCATGTTTCTCTCAGGTTTGGATGGACCACCAGTGGCAGGAAATACATTCTTTGTATAAGGAAACGTTGTACAAGGCAGGACCTGACAGAGTTCTGGCATTCTATTGTTTTTTTTATTTGGGGAAAAGGATGTGGAGTTAAGATCGCAAGTTCAATGCAGTTTCAAAAGCTGACAGCACAAAGATTAAGTTTACAATCTATCAGTAAATAAATAAATAAATAAATAAATAAATAAAGGTGAGTCTCTGTACATGAGTAAGGATGAGCAGGTAATGACCATGCTGTGACTGAAATCAGCACAGGGTCCCTCACTGTGACTGAAATCAGCACAGGGTCCTTCACTGTGACTGAAATCAGCACAGGGTCCTTCACTGTGACTGAAATCAGCACAGGGTCCCTCACTGTGACTGAAATCAGCACAGGGTCCTTCACTGTGACTGAAATCAGCACAGGGTCCCTCACTGTGACTGAAATCAGCACAGGGTCCCTCACTGTGACTGAAATCAGCACAGGGTCCTTCACTGTGACTGAAATCAGCACAGGGTCCCTCACTGTGACTGAAATCAGCACAGGGTCCTTCACTGTGACTGAAATCAGCACAGGGTCCCTCACTGTGACTGAAATCAGCACAGGGTCCCTCACTGTGCAGGGTGGGGCAGAATCACTGCCATGTGACACAAACATGACTACAGATGCAACTCCATTATCTCCCCCCTTCCAAATGAAACTGCGCTGAGTATGACACCTTTCTGCAGTGTGAAATTGTGCAGCCAGGACATGGAGTTGAGCTTTTCATTTTCCCTAAACTGATCTCTTTTGCTGATGTCAGAGGTATAGTTCTGAGCTCACCTGTGAGGAACTCTTCCATCTCCTGTGTTTGCACATAGTGCCTGAACTCTTCCATCTCCTGTGTTTGCACATAGTGCCTGAACTCTTCCATCACCTGTGTTTGCACATAGTGCCTGAACTCTTCCATCACCTGTGTTTGCACATTGTGCCTGAACTCTTCCATCACCTGTGTTTGCACATAGTGCCTGAACTCTTCCATCACCTGTGTTTGCACATAGTGCCTGAACTCTTTCATCACCTGTGTTTGCACATAGTGCCTGAACTCTTCCATCTCCTGTGTTTGCACATAGTGCCTGAACTCTTCCATCACCTGTGTTTGCACATAGTGCCTGAACTCTTCCATCTCCTGTGTTTGCACAAAGTGCCTGAACTCTTCCATCTCCTGTGTTTGCACATAGTGCCTGAACTCTTCCATCACCTGTGTTTGCACATAGTGCCTGAACTCTTCCATCTCCTGTGTTTGCACATAGTGCTTGAACTCTTCCATCACCTGCGTTTGCACATAGTGCCTGAACTCTTCCATCTCCTGTGTTTGCACATAGTGCCTGAACTCTTCCATCACCTGTGTTTGCACATAGTGCCTGAACTCTTCCATCACCTGCGTTTGCACATTGTGCCTGTAACTGCATTCTTCATTATGAAGGTTCTAAAGAAGAGGTGAGTGGATCTTGCTCTGTGTGTGTGAGTGTGTGTGTGTGTGTGTGTGTGTGTGTGTGTGTGAGTGTGTGTGAGTGTGTGTGAGAGTGTGTCTGTGAGTGTGCGTACATGTGTGTGAGTGTGTGTGAGAGTGTGTGTGTGTGTCTGTGAGTGTGCGTGCATGTGTGTGAGTGTGTGTGAGTGTGTGTGTGAGAGTCTGTGTCTGTGAGTGTGCGTGCATTTGTGTGAGTGTGTGTGAGAGTGTGTGTGTGTGTGCATGAGTGTGAGTATGCATGAGAGTGTGTGTATATGTGTGCGCGTGTATGTGTCTGTGTGTGAGTGTGTGTCTGTGAGTGTGCGTGCATGTGTGTCAGTGTGTGTGAGTGTGTGTCAGTGTCTGTATGAGTGTGTGTCAGTGTGTCTATGAGTGTGTACACATCTATATCTTGAACTCCCAAGTTAAAATATACAGACAGCAGCAGCAATGACAACACTAACTAAGTGCCCCTGTGCTGTACCCATGAGCTACACACAGAGAGTTTCTGAGTTTGTAAATATGACCATCCATGAATGGAGATGCTCATGTCATTTCCAGTTGCTGTGGCAACGCAGTTGGTCAGATGTGGGTGTGTTGCCTGCAGTGCGCTGGCTGTGAGATAGGGGCACTGTGCGGCAGTGTGCTGGAGCCCAGCCCGTTAGAGGATGGCACATTTGCCTTTCTCTACCCAGGGGTTGTTTTTCATCAGCTCAGGGTTCAGGAAGGGGTCCTCTGGAACTCCATCCTCAATCCACTTCACCAACCTGCAGACAGAGACGGACATCATTCCTGCACCCTACCCACAATTCCCTCTGTCCTTCAGACGCACACACTGGGAGGAGAGATGATGACTGAGTGTGAACGCATACATCTGTTTGTTCTTCTTGGTTCTCTGCACCTTCTTACCGGAACCATGATCTCCCATAATGCATTTGTTTCTCTCCAGCTGCAGCGCATCGTATCCATGCTAATGTGTGCAGTAGCTCCAGAGACAGTGTAGATGAGCTCACTGATTGGCCTATGGGGTAATATTCACTTTTGCTATGGCCAAGACACTTTAAGAATGACTGATCTGGGTTCAGTAAGGAATGGGGGAGCAGTGTGGAATCTAAGAGTTACTGATCTGGGTTCAGTAAGGAATGGGGGAGCAGTGTGGAATCTAAGAATGACTGATCTGGGTCCAGTAAGGAATGGGGGAGCAATGTGGAATCTAAGAATGACTGATCTGGGTCCAGTAAGGAATAGGAGAGCAGTGCAGAACACAGCCCAAGAGCCCCAGAGTTCCTGAAATAAGAATAGCGTTGGCATTAGCATGAGCGGTGCAGTCGCTCTGAGAGAGAGCTTACTCTGTGGCAGTTCTGGAGGATTTCTCCCTCTTAAATGCCAGCTGGTACTTCAGACTCTCCACCTCCTTCTTCATCTGTGGCAGGTCCATCTCGTCCATGTCTGCAGCTCAACTGTGGCTCACCTGCACCTGTGAGAATCAGATTGAAGCTCAAGGACCTGACTGGGGCTGACCTGCTGGCAACGGTTTGCTGTCTACTGTGCCAAAGCAAGGTGTGTGTGTGTGTGCATGTGTGTTACCTTGGTGTGTTTATCCCATTTCATCTCCAGCAAAATATACATTTTTATATTACAACAAAAGAAGGTTATAAGCACCACATTCGCACACTGCACACACAGTTTAGCACACAGCGTAAAGCACCACATTCACACACTGCACACACAGTTTAGCACACAGCGTAAAGCACCACATTCACACACTGCACACACAGTTCAGCCCACAGCGTAAAGCACCACATTCGCACACTGCACACACAGTTCAGCCCACACCGAAAAGCACCACATTCGCACACTGCACACACAGTTCAGCCCACAGTGTAAAGAACCACATTCGTACACTTCACACACAGTTTAGCCCACAGCGTAAAGCACCACATTCGCACACTGCACACACAGTTCAGCACACAGCGTAAAGCACCACATTCACACACTGCACACACAGTTCAGCCCACAGTGTAAAGCACCACATTCTCACACTGCACACACAGTTCAGCCCACAGTGTAAAGCACCACATTCGCACACTGCACACACAGTTTAGCACACAGCGTAAAGCACCACATTCACACACTGCACACAGTTTAGCACATAGCGTAAAGCACCACATTCACACACTGCACACAGTTCAGCCCACAGCGTAAAGCACCACATTCGCACACTGCACACACAGTTCAGCACACAGCGTAAAGCACCACATTCACACACTGCACACACAGTTCAGCCCACAGTGTAAAGCACCACATTTGCACACTGCACACACAGTTCAGCGCACAGTGTAAAGCATCACATTCGCACACAGTTCAGCGCACAGTGTAAAGCACACATTCGCACACTGCACACACAGTTCA
Organism: Albula glossodonta; assembly: GCA_019788955.1. Lineage (NCBI taxonomy): Eukaryota > Metazoa > Chordata > Actinopteri > Albuliformes > Albulidae > Albula > Albula glossodonta. Next base: position 109,110 of record JAFBMS010000751.1, read on the forward strand.
GCCCACCACATTCGCACATTTCACACACAGTTCAGCCCACAGCGTAAAGCACCACATTCGCACACTGCACACACAGTTCAGCCCACAGTGTAAAGCACCACATTCGCACACTGCACACACAGTTCAGCGCACAGTGTAAAGCACCACATTCGCACACTGCACACACAGTTCAGCGCACAGTTCTATGCACATGCACATACGCACAGCTTGAACTCTCAGTACACGGCCCACAGCACTTCTCACCATGAGCTGCTCTCTTTCACTGTGGTTGGTAAAAAATCGTTTGATGGTGGTTGCTATGGCGGGTAGTGAATGGAGTTAGCTGATACAGGTGTTGATGTTGATACAGGCAACAGAATGGTGCTGTCTGGTCCTTCAGCTCAACTCCACAGAACCCAGACGGTACATGCAACATGGTCACTTTGGTCAAATGGTGAATGGATCCATTAAATCTGAATTTCCCATTATTCCCTTAGTGTCACAACCTTCAGATTGACAAAGACAGAGCACAATGTGTAACGCGTAATATGTCCATGTAAAACTGACACATATTACCAATCGGAATATGCATTACCATGAGCCAATGGGCGCGTGCATTTAAGCCTGTTTAATTAAAACCTGATACAGACCGGGGAAGGTGTGAGAGAGCGCGTGCCCGCACGCAGCAGGGTCGGCTGAGGCGAGCCAGGAACACAAGTTTTATGTAACCTGATTCATTTCGCGGTGAGGACGAAAGCCGACTGCACGCAGGAAAAGTGCCATGTATCAGTGTAAATAGCCAATATCAACAGACCTTCACGATATACGTTTTAACTATGCGGTTAGATATGGTAAAGCAAACATACGTCAACTCGCACGCATGCATCCGTTTCAATGCATAACTAAAAATAAAAAAAGATGACATGGGGCTAACGTAATGCCATAACTGATGGGCATCAATAAAAAGAAGGCAATAACACAAACAAATTAAGACCCTGCTATACCACTGTTCTCCACATTGCTTACCTCACTGAGGTACCAGAAGCTGTAGAATAGATCTGCTGCAGTGGAACGCTTAGGATATTCCTCGTTTTGCGTGAAAACGCTGTGTTTTCCGCCCCTCTTCCGATGACAAATGTCCCAGACCGTGCGCTTTCTGTATTCAGGCTGTATTCAGGTGAATTAGTAAGAAAACTGAGTAAGAAAACCGATATACTTTTGCAACGAGACTAACGATGATGGCGACTAATTACACATTAACATCTAATTGATTTTGTAATGTCTAGGTACTGTGGCGATTAATCCGTTTTGGCTCGTGCTGCAGAGCAAGTGATGCTGTAACAGTTGAGTCGACAGTGGTGTTGAGCGTGCTCGCGCGGCTCCGTTGATATTGCCGTCCTGTTCGTGTGTGAGTGCGCGCGCGCGGGCGTGTGTTTGTTTGGTAACGCAGGGTTGGATGCTCCTTTTAAGGCTCTGCCTGCATTCTCTCCCGAGCGATGCGACTCTACAGCAGCGCGCGTCTCCCGCCCCCTGTTCTCTAACCGCGCATCACCAGCATCCCACAAGTACCCCCTTTCCACTCCTGCCCTAATGAGGAAGTGAGAGCTTGTGCAGAAACTAGTGGGACTAGATCAGTATATCTGTTCTCATCTGCCTCCAGTTTTAAATGTTTAAAGCCACTGACAGAACTGACAGAATGTAATTGCATTCGCAGTGATCAAAACCTTAACATTACATCATTTATCACATCATCTGCTCTCTGACATGTGCATTTCGACACAGTCAGCTACACATGAATATTTTGCACAGAGCTTTAATTAAAGTTTTTGTGAACCATAGGATCAGCTGCAATCTCTCTGTAGTGAGGTGCATACAGCACCAATGTTCTGTACTACGGTCTGCGCTTTGAGTGCATCATGTTGTAGGCGTATGTGTGTGAGAGAGAGAGAGAGAGAGAGAGAGAAAAAGACAGAGAGAGACAGACTGTATGTGTGTTTGTCACATACACACTCTCACACACTCTCCCTCTCACAAATGCAATCGTAATGCCAATAAATGTACCTTTAAACAATTTTCAGTCATCTCTGGAAACAAAAAATGAATAATAGTTTCTGTTCATCTGTTCTAATGTCCCGTCTGATCTGCCCTGAGCACCGTCACCAAGGCGATCTGCCCTGAGCAGCTGTGGCCCCTGGTGAAGGTGGGGTCCTGCAGGAACACGGTGAGGTCAGGCACACCATGCATAGCACAAAGTCAGTTAATGACAAAAACACTATGGGTGCAAACCCCTGTTTGCACATCACATATGTAAACAGCGCCCTCTTCAGTTTTAAATGCTGCTATACAGTAGGCCTGAAGGCAGATTTACTGAGCACAATATGACAATATTAACTCAAACAGCTTTATATTTATTATATAATATATTCAGCTGGATCAAGCTGAAGATGGGGAACAAGCAGCTGTGTAAATATGAATATAGGCTGAAACTGCAGTAAAATTATACATAAAGTATCAATATATGTCAATATATTTTTGCAAAAATTTCAAAATTTGTAAATCTGTTGCAGTTTCAAGCAAAGCATAGGTGCACTTTTCACCTTTTTCATGCAATGAATAGGGCAATAGAACTTCTCACAGTCAGCTCAAAACTGTGAAGTCTGTACTGTGGTGATTGTGTCCTCTGGTTGTGACATGGTTGTACTACAACTAAGAGACTCTGGGCAGGCTGATGGGACATTCAAGGGTGGTGCAGCATAAGGAGTTTGTCTTCATCATTGTACAGTGCGACTCCAGCAGTGGACTTCAGGAGCATTGACCAACACAGTTCACAGATACGTACACATCCATGGGTCAGAGACAGACATTTATTTCAAATGATTACATTTGAAAATATCATTTTCCCATGTATTTAATTTTATTTGTGTTTGTCAGATTTGTCAGTTTTTGCAATTATATACCCCTTCAAAATCAATGTATGCTTCCACCATGTCCAATGCAGTCAGGAATGGGAAAAAGTAAAGTAAATATATTTTGCTACAATAAAACAAAATACTTTATAAATATATGTGTTGACAAACTGCCGAATGCTGAGGTATGTGTTGGTAAGCAGGTGAAGCAAAGATATAAACCATACATTTCAAGACAGGCAAACTATATCACATGTAAATTGCAAACGTGTATATTTAAAAACACATGCATGTGAAATACTGGCAATCCCTTCACAACAATGTCACCATACTGATACTACAGTGCACAACACTGACACTACACTGCATAACACTGATACCACACTGATACCACAGTGCACAACACTGACACTACACTGCATAACACTGATACCACACTGATACCACAGTGCACAACACTGACACTACACTGCATAACACTGATGCCACACTGATACCACAGTGCACAACACTGACACTACACTGCATAACACTGACACCACACTGGTACCACAGTGCACAACACTGTCACTACACTGCACAACACTGATACCACAGTGCACAACACTGACACTACAGCACACAACACTGACACTACACTGCATAAAACTGACACCGCACTGCACAACACTGATACCACACTGATACCACAGTGGACAACACTGACACTACACTGCATAACACTGACACCACACTGATACCACAGTGCACAACACTGACACTACACTGCATAAAACTGATACTACAGTGCAAAACACTGACACTACACTGCACAACACTGATACCACACTGATACCACAGTGCACAACACTGACACTACACTGCATAACACTGACACCACACTGATACCACAGTGCACAACACTGACACTACACTGCACAACACTGATGCCACACTGATACCACAGCGCACAACACTGACACTACACTGCATAACACTGACACCACACTGGTACCACAGTGCACAACACTGACACTACACTGCATACCACTGATACTACAGTGCACAACACTGACACTACACTGCACAACACTGATACCATACTGATACTACAGTGCACAACACTGACACTACACTGCATAACACTGACACCACACTGATACCACAGTGCACAACACTGACACTACACTGCACAACACTGATACCACACTGATACCACAGCGCACAACACTGACACTACACTGCATAACACTGACACCACACTGGTACCACAGTGCACAACACTGACACTACACTGCATAACACTGACACCACACTGATACCACAGTGCACAACACTGACACTACACTGCACAACACTGATACCACAGTGCACAACACTGACACTACACTGCATAACACTGACACCACACTGCACAACACTGATACCACAGTGCACAACACTGAAACCACACTGATACCACAGTGCACAACACTGATACCACACTGATACCACAGTGCACAACACTGACACTACACTGCATAACACTGACACCACACTGATACCACAGTGCACAACACTGACACTACAGCACACAACACTGACACTACACTGCATAACACTGACACCACACTGATACCACAGCGCACAACACTGACACTAAACTGCATAACACTGACACCATACTGATACCACAGTGCACAACACTGTCACTACACTGCACAACACTGACACCACACTACACCACACTGATACCACAGTGCACAACACTGATACTACACTGCATAACACTGACACCACACTGCACAACACTGACACCACACTGATACCACAGCGCACAACACTGACACTACACTGCATAACACTGACACCACACTGACACTACACTGCATAACACTGACACCACACTGATACCACAGCGCACAACACTGTCACTACACTGCACAATACTGACACCACACTACACCACACTGACACCACAGCACACAACACTGACACTACACTGCATAAAACTGACACCGCACTGCACAACACTGACACCACACTGATACCACAGTGCACAACACTGACACTACACTGCATAAAACTGACACCACACTGATACCACAGCGCACAACACTGACACTAAACTGCATAACACTGACACCACACTGCACAACACTGACACCACACTGATACCACAGCGCACAACACTGACACTACACTGCATAACACTGACACCACACTGACACTACACTGCATAACACTGACACCACACTGATACCACAGCGCACAACACTGTCACTACACTGCACAATACTGACACCACACTACACCACACTGACACCACAGCACACAACACTGACACTACACTGCATAAAACTGACACCGCACTGCACAACACTGACACCACACTGATACCACAGTGCACAACACTGACACTACACTGCATAAAACTGACACCACACTGATACCACAGCGCACAACACTGACACTAAACTGCATAACACTGACACCATACTGATACCACAGCGCACAACACTGTCACTACACTGCACAACACTGACACCACACTACGCCACACTGATACCACAGTGCACAACACTGATACTACACTGCACAACACTGACACCACACTGATACCACAGCGCACAACACTGACACTACACTGCATAACACTGACACCACACTGACACTACACTGCATAACACTGATACCACACTGATACCACAGCGCACAACACTGTCACTACACTGCACAACACTGACACCACACTACACCACACTGACACCACAGCACACAACACTGACACTACACTGCATAAAACTGACACCGCACTGCACAACACTGACACCACACTGATACCACAGTGCACAACACTGACACTACACTGCATAACACTGATACCACACTGATACCACAGTGCACAACGCTGACAATAAACTGCATAACACTGACACCACACTGATACCACAGCGCACAACACTGTCCCTACACTGCACAACACTGACACCACACTACGCCACACTGATACCACAGTGCACAACACTGACACTACACTGCAAGCCAAATATACACATTTACCCAAATAACCATGCACATCAAACAACATGGTGAGTTTCTACTGTGCCTTATCTGTATTGTACCTGTGCTGTATCTCTAGCTGTGCTGTAGCTGGTGTCCCTTAGTAACACAGGTTTGCACAGTACTGTGCAGAAGAATAGCACAGCACAGCCCCACACAGCACAGCAGAACATAGCACAGCCCCACACAGGACAGCCCAACACAGCACAGCCCCACACAGAACAGCAGAACATAGCACAGCCCCACACAGGACAGCCCAACACAGCACAGCCCCACACAGAACAGCAGAACATAGCACAGCCCAACACAGCACAGCCCCACACAGAACAGCAGAACATAGCACAGCCCCACAAAGCACAGCACAGCACAGTCCCAACACAACACTTCCCGACAATCGCTCAGCAGCTTTCTTACACGGTACACGAACAGGCAATAACCTCTCTCTCCGCCAGGGGTCGCCTGAACACCAAGCAAGCTGTACGTCCTGTACAGTCCGGCTCTCATTCACTGTAACACTGAAAACGTACGTTGCTCATTTGGGCCTCTTTTATTTATCTTTCATTCATTTTACATTCTCGTCCCTGTTTTAATGGCTGTACATAACTGACAAAGCTGAGATCGCCCCATCGCCCGCCTCTCTTCCACCCCTCTCCTTGGCCGACGCAGCTGCTCTCTAAGCCCTCCCCCTCTGCCATTATTAGCCAGATACACGCAGCCCGACATCTGACCCAAGCTGGAGTTAATTGTCGTATTATACGGCAGATCTGCAGGGACTGGGTGCTGAAAGGGCGAAAGACGGAGCAGACGCGTTGTTTGGGTGCGAAATGGTGATGCATTCAACCCTCATTTTGTGAACTGGAGAAAAGGAAGGGGGTTAGCGCCCTCTTTACCCGACAAAATCTTCCCGCTATAATGTGACAAAAAAGGTCCAAAATGTGACCCATAGCAGTTAACAGTAATTAAAATGTAACTGTGCTGATGTTTACATCTGTCACTGAAAAACGCTTCTCCGCTGGTGCGGATGATGAAACGTTGCCATTAAGATATGTATGTATGTGTGTGTGTGTGTTGAGGGGAAAGGAGAGCAAGAACTGAGTGGAGTATGGCCATAGAGGGAGGGGGAGAAGGAGGGGAACTGGAGATAGACGACAGAAAGGAAATCATTTCCCTTAGGCTACTAGATAGCGTACAAGCTCAAAGAGTCAACGAAACGGATTGGGAGAGGGAAAAGGAGACGATTAAATAAAACAGAAGGATTTTTTTATATCTCAGGAAATATCTTGATACAAGAGAAGACGGGAATACTGTAGGACTAAGAAAAACGGGATTCGGGTCATTTTCAACAATAGATATTTTCCTCTTCATAGAAAACGAGGTAGCGGAATGTGTCATTAGCAGGACTCGCGTTCAGATGTTTTTCATTTCGGGCACACGGATTTGGTTGGCATTTTGAAAGTCTATTTTCGATTTGCTGAAGTCAAGAAACCGTGGATGAAGGAACATTTGAGACGGGGATTTGAGTTCGGCAGGCTTGGTAACGAGTATGCTCGACATAATCGAACAATAGAACGAGTTCATTTGGTAGTTAATTTAGACCCGAATAGAGCAGATCCTTACTGATGAGTCACAAGCTGAAAGCAGGGTCTACCTTTATCCAGCCATAACTAGCGTTCTGCTTTGCATGGGGTTTAAAGGAGGCATGCAGCTTATGAGCAGACTATAGTCATATATATCAATCGGTGTGCACTGACAAATTTCCCCATGACTGTGGCTATTATCTGTATTCTTAACATGTTGCTTTGTATGAATTTCTGCCTTAATTAGCCTACATCTAGGCCTATATAGGTAATTAACAAACACCGCAGGCCTTGGACAATATTTGAATTCATTTTGCTGACTACAGTGTTGTACAGATCTGGCAATCATCGACTCAAAGCCAAATAACAGTAGGCTTAATAATATCAGAATTTTTACTGTTTTTGTCGGCACAGGTATTTGGCAGATGTTTCCTATAATGAAAATCTACCGATCACGCGTGTGTCGTGGCTAATTCGTGTTATGTAAATTCTGACATACTTGCTGTAGCCGTCAAAATATAGTAGGGTTCCATGTTGTTCCATAGGCTTTAGAAGCGGACCCGAATGTGAAAGGGTGATAGGAGGCTCGCGAGCCGTCTGTTAGGGGAAAGCACGAGCGTTACGTCCAAGAAAGGGTGAGCTACGTTACAGCGAGGGGCACGCTAAAAGGGGAAGGGGTGTTAGGTAAAACAGACACGGGTGGGAGAGTCGTTCAATGTTAATGTCGACCGACGTTGCTTCAATTATGCTTCCCGTAACCCGGGGAGTCATGGACCGGGATCGGGACATGGACACCACGGCCGGAGCACACACAAACCCCGCCGGAGGTCCTGCCCCTGTTCGGGGGATGAAAAGAGGAGACCCGGAGCCTGACGCACAACCAGCAGCAACTTTGCCTGAATTATCTGGAGCGGAGTGCAAACGACCACGAATAGACGGATCCGGAGGTGTTGGTGAGATCGGACAGGTAAGAGAACTGGGGTTCGCTGTTCCAGCGCTCAGTGAGAGGCTTTCCATTATTCAGTGAACGCATCGGTGCAGCCGTATCATTAGCTGTTGCAGCTCATTTTGAGTTTAAAGTCGAATGTTCTTGCTGAATGAGATAAGATTTGTGGAGGCATGTTAGGGGCATTTTACAGCAGGTCAAATGCATAACAGGCCTGCACGTCGCTGCTGCTCCATAATGACAAATGCGATACCAGAAGCAATTTTACACTTAACACCAACATCTGAGGCGGCCCATAGCATCCTTAAGTGTTAACCGTTTGTGTGTTTCGGCCCAGCTCGAGTGGCCTGGATCTCTGAGCTCTAAGTGTTCGGCGAGCTGCCGAATCGGGAGTGTGGATACTCTGGAGCAGGGAATGCACCGCTGGAGTACGCAGGAGTGCAGTGCAGTGCAGTGCAGTGCTGAGCTGGAATTGGAATTATTACATGTTATAATGTGCGCCTGTCCCCTGCACTGTGGAGGCTAACTCTGTTTGTGTGTGGGGCCGTACCCTAACCAGACAAAGGGAATTTGATATTCCCTACAGAAACGTTAAGGGAAAAGCCCAGAGCAGAGAACACAGAGGCCTCCAAATGTTTTCACATCAGTCCACAATCTGTGCCCGCAGTTCAATGCTGCACAGCTCACCTGAGTCCCACACAGATTCATCACAGAGCAGATATGGGGCTATTGTTACTGACGCCACAGCTCTTGGGTTGGGGTGAAGGCTGTATGGAAATCGGCCGTGAAATAACGCTTGTGTTAATGTACATCTGCTGCTATTGGAACCATTGTGTCTGATTTGGAGGTGAGAGAAGGGGGAGGGGTCACTACAGGAGAGACAAAGAACAAATGCGCACTCGCACTCTGATCGCAGGGGGCGAGGGATTTTTAGGACACCCCCTCCCCCGCCAACCTTCTCATGTGCGTTTATCTGCCACTTTGTCATCACGTTGCACAAAACTTCGCGTGCTGTCAGTATGGAGCACCTCACTATTTAGCATCTGAAGACATGGGACGGAAGGACTGATTGATTGAGCAGGAAACGGTCACATTGTAAACAGTTGGGCCATGCAAAATGATGCACGATGCTGAGTAAACCTGTCCAATAGCATGCACTGATTGGCTGCGATACTGAGTAAAACTGTCCAATAGCACGCACTGATTGGCTGAAATTGAGTTGCGGGGAACGGTTCAGCGCAAATCGGCCTCATCGATCGGCCCCCGGAGTCTGGAAACACGCCTGGGGTGAAAGGAGAGCGGGGGAAACGGGGACAGACAGAGCTGGCAGAGGACAGGCTAGGAGGGGGAGTAAGAGACACTACAGAGAAAGAGATCCTAACCCTTTCTGCCTCCCTTTCTTTCTGTCCTCCTTTCTCCTCCCTCTCTCCTGCTCTGTGGTGATTTATCCTATCGTTGGCAGTAAAGAGGCTTTGTGACAGGCTAACGAGATCAGAGCGCATTTAGGAGGGGTCTTTAATCACTGTGATCTTCAGCAGAGAGTGTGTGTGTGTATTTGTGTAGATTATTTGATTGCGTGCGTATGTATGTGTGTGTTTGTGTGCATATATGCTTGTGAGTGACGGTGTGTATGTTTGAGTGTGAGTGTGTGTGTGTGTGTCTGTGTGAGAGAGAGAGTGAGAGTGTACTTGAGCGAATGTGTGTGTGTTTGACTGGCTGCAGCACCTGGGCTGTTCACTGATTGGCTGCAGGACTTTGAGCGGCATTGCCCTTGACATCTGACCTCAGCGATAAGAGTAGCAGTGTAACAGGGAAGTACGGCATTGTGCAACAAGCGCTTTGACTGTGACCATGTTAGTGTTTAAACCATGGGAGCATGTATACCAGGTCCTGTTTAACATGTAAGCTGTGGGTACTCTTTAGCATTGGAGCTGTGGCAAAGTTTAAAGCCAGTCCTTTTATAATTGCATACTCTTTACTGTTTTAGGCAGGCTCCTCCTCCTGCAGCATCTCCCCCTACCACTGGCCCCTCCCATCCCTGCTTTTCTTGGTTCACTCATCCCTTCTTCTCCTCACACTAAAAACGAGGCAGAGACAATAGATGTGTGTTAGTGTGTGTGTTTGTGCATTGTTGGTGTGTGAGTTTGTGTGTGTTAGTATTCTGGAGTGTATTGTGAGCTTTGTGTGACTGTGGGTTTGTTGCAGTGTTGTGCGCAGACTCTGTGCAGAGTGTAGTGGCTCTGTCTGCGTTTTGCATTGCAATGGATGCGGCAGAGCCCCTGCAAGCAGCAGTGCTTCTGGGAGAAAAACATCACTGGTGTCTGTTTGACAGAGGTGTTGTTTAACTTTAGGTCTTGAAAAACACATTAAAATTTTTCTTCATCATTTTATTGGTGCATTTTTATTGATTGCATGGGGGCAGTATGGCCCTGTTGCTGATTGGCTGTGAGATCAGCTCTGCCCTGTTGCTGGTTGGCTGTGATATCTGCACTGCCTTGTTGCTGATTGGCTGTGAGATCAGAACTGCCCTGTTGCTGATTGCCTGTGAGGTCAGCACTGCCCTGTTGCTGATTGGCTGTGATATTAGCACTGGGAACAGTGGATAAAGAACTATTAAATATCGCAGAGACGTCCAGTCACTGTGTGTGCGTGTGTGTGTAAGAGTGTGTGTGCGAGTGTCTGTGTGTGTGTGAGTGTGTGTGCGTGTGTGAATGTGTGTGTGTGTGGGTGTGAGTGAGTGTGTGTGTGAGTGAGTGTGAGTGTCTGTGTGCATGTGTGCACATGTTTGTGTGTCTGTGTGTGCGTG
>JAFBMS010000752.1:0-62706 GCA_019788955.1 Albula glossodonta
ACATGTTTGCATACCATTAATTTCCCTCAACAGTACTTGGGTAATATCATTCAGCTGACTGAAAAAGTATTTTGGTTTGGGTTCGGATCTTTTTCACAATCATTACGTTTCTCATTCAGCATCAGGTCTAGGTGGATGTGCAACCATTTAATGTACCGATGGGCCCAAAAAGGAAATGCATATACATTCGATTGAACACCTCTAATCCATGTCTGTCATCTGTGTTATTCCCCCCCAAACAGTGGGTTTCTGTTAAACAGGCATATTGCTGCTGGCTTAACTAATTTTTACAGTCTACAAGTCCACATCCATTCATCCATCTTACACTGCCCTGCTGATCCCAGTATCTCTGGAACCCTGTCCCACGTTGAATCTTAGCTGACAGTGTCCGCCTTCAAGGTGTGTGTGATGCAGAGGACTGAGCTGATACCTGCCCACCTGCTGTGCAAGCACGTTTTATGTTTTTTAGCCTCCACAATCCCCATTTTATTGGACTGTCTAACTGGTCTTGGTTTCTGGTATAGCTCACAAATGAAAGCCATTTATTAGACTATGGCCTGAGATGTTATTGACTAAATTAAATTTATATAAAGTCCATATGAAAAATTTGATTCATAATTCCAAGAATTCCAGTCAAACTTTAGAAATAAATTCTCATCTGTTTTTAGTGGATTCAGAAGTGCAGAAAGGTTATTTATGTGGTATTCCAGCACCAATATTTTTGTCCTGCCATAGACATGTGATTAAATTTAAAGTGAAGCAAAGACATTTCCAAATGTCAAGGATAAGCATTGGCAGGGGTGTTTCCAAGCAAGGATGAGCTTCATAAGATAGATTCTTTTATTGTCATTGCACAGGGTACAACAAAATTGAGCAACTCTGACATTGCATTCAACAACAATGAAAAATAAGGAAGAGTTCAACCTAAACTCTACTGAGGCAGCGAAAGCTGAATAAGTCCTCCAAAGAGGGCAGTAAGCAGCCAGTGATCTTCTGTGTGGTTTTGACGACCCTCCAAAGAGCTCTCCTGTCCGCTGCTGAACAGCTGGCATACCTCGTACAGATACAGTATGTAGGCACACTCTCGATGGAGCAGCAGTAATAGGACACCGGCAGTTTCTCCAGCAGGTTGTTTCTCCACAGGAAGTACAGTTGCTTGCCTTCTTGACTACTGCGGTGGTGTTTGTAGTCCAGGAGAGCTCTTCAGCGATGTAGAGGGACCCTTTCCACACAGTCCCCGTTGATTTATAGTGGATCAGTGTCTGCACTATTCTTCTGGAAGTCTATTATGAGTTCTTTTGTTTTTGAGGAGTTCAGGACGAGATTGTTCTCTGAACACCAAGCTGCCAGTCTTCGGACTTCATCCCCTGTTGGCTGTCTCGACTCCTCCTCCTCGAGTCCAACCACAGTCGTGTCATCTGTGAACTTGATGATGGTGTTGCTGTGATGGGTGGGGGGCACAGTCATGGGTGTTGAGGGTGAAGAGAAGGGGGCTCAACACACAGCCCTGTGGGATGTCAGTGCTGAGCATAAGGGAGGAGGAGAGGTGGGGGCCTAATCTAACAGTCTGGGAGCGATTAGTCAGAAAATTGCAGCACGTCTATTTTTTTTTAAGTTTTTGCCTACATTTTTGCCAAGCATTCAATTGCTGAGAACACAATTATGTCGTTTGGAGACTATCGTCCCCTACCCGCTCATCCGCCCAAGCACCCCCATAGTGACCGGACCCTGAGGAGGAGGATGCCGATGTTTAGAGATACATTGCCAGACCACAGCTACCTAAACAATTTTCCCGGCAGGGGGAATGGACGAACCATTTATAAGAAACTGTACAGCTACTGTAATATATGTGGTCGAGAATGCATTCTCTCTATCAGAATTAGCCCAGGGTGTCAGGATTTTGTTCTGTGGCGTGTTGTTCAAATGATGATTCGACCAGTTCTAAGGGAGTTGCATTCCACCATTGACTGCAATGGCATATTCCTACTGTTGGTGGTTGCCAGTGAACCTGGACTGTATGTATGTATTTATATAAATAATCACACTGGTAAGTGGCTACTGTAAGAGAAGGGTAGAGGGTAACCCTCTTTTTGTCTCTTTGCTCTTGTTGTTTGTCAACAGGTTCCTCTGGCGGTCAATCGATCTCAGACTCCGAAATAAAGGCCCTGTCAGAGCTGCTTTACAGGCTGGACTCAAATAAGGCCTCTCCCTCCCAGGTTGTTCTCAACCCTCAGGCCCAGGTGTCAGACTCTCAGACCAGCTCACAGAAAGACCTGTCCCCCAAACCGTAAGACGACAACCAGCCATGTCCTTCTCAGATCTGGGTGAAAAAAATCACAGAAAATATGCTAACCCTACACACGTCAGTCATGTTTTTATTCGTGAGCGTTTCAAAACAACATTGTGACATTTAAAGAACTGTCCTTTGGTTTGAAGACGTTTGAAGATATTTTGCAAAAGTGTCAAGGATTTAGGAATCCAGATAAGTCAAGTACTCATAATTTGTATTTGATGAGGGTCCATTCATGTCACATTTATCACATTCGTGTCACATGTGCAAAATTTGGCACACTTAATGTGTCGAAGGGTTGATTTACTAAGATCCCAAACAGGGGGTGCGCAGTCATTTGCACGTCTTCAGGTAATCAACTAAGAGTCATTATGTAAATGACTCCAGTTGCGAGGGATTGTGTGTTTGGAAGAGATCTCCACCCTCATTTACCATGAACCATTACACTACTGGATGTTTTTCAGGAGTTAGATGTTTTTTCTGTCCAAGATATGGGAATAAGTCACACATATGCAAGTAATTTGCACATCTTAACCTTCTAGTCTCAATTCAAATCGGCAGAAACAAAGCACAAAATTTAATGAAGACAAGTCAGTCCCCTGAATTTTGTTCTTGTTTTTGCCTGCTTGTTGACTGTGTGGATTTCTGAAAAGTGTGATTGCTATTGGGTGAATGAACCTGACTATGTGCGCGCTCCATTGGTCATCCCATGAGGAACAATGCGCTTTGAGACTTGGACTGAACGTTGTGCTTGGCCATGAACTCCAATAACTTAGTTCATTTACTGCGACTTCAGTGTCTGTGGATTTTAAAACATGCTTTTGTAATTTCTCTCCTCGAATTTGTAAATCGCATACATTGAAAGGAAAATGTGTCACGCAACGCTACAAAGCAGAGGCTCTTGATTATAATTTTATTATTTATTTCGGGGAACATGCAGTTGAATCCCAGCCCAGAATTAAATGGTATTTGTACACTGCCGGATTTGAAGGATATGCATGAATTTTTACGGAGGAATAGGCATAGAAATTATATGTACAGGTTTCATTTTCTAGTTGTATTCCATAATTTCAGGTTGTATTCCTAAACAACTTGAAATTCTGGCATTATACCTCAAAGTGTTGAAGGCTCATTATGCCACTGTTGTTGGCTGTTACAGACCCCCATCAGCCATAAGCAATACTTTACTTCACTGATGCATATTGTATCTGGACTTGAGTGTAAAGAAATTGTTTTCTAAACTGGGACTGTATCACGCTGATGTCTGATATTTTAAAGCTAATTGTGACTCATTGAATCTTACTCAATTTATTGATTACCGACACATGCAAATCCTAGATGTCCCGAGAAATCGTCTTGCTTTGATAGCGTGGTCCAGTTGGCTTGATCATATAAAACATCAATATCTTTGCAACGCAGGGACATAGACATCTCAAACAAGCTTTATTTAAGCTCTTGTGACTTGTCAAATCATGGAGGTATCTTGTTTTTGTGAAGCCTAGCTATAAAACTCTCAGTCACATGGCTAACATCTGCTTTCCTAGTGAACATCTTATATGTATCATCACAGCTTTAAAAGACTGCACTGTGAACTCCATAGGTGCATGTACCATGGAATGGTATTAAAATGTGGTGGAATAAAAAAAGGTTCAAATAAAAAAGTTTTTGCTGCCTATCTTCCAGCTTGTTCACCTATCTGGATGAAGCTTCCCTCTTCTCCAAACCCACCTTTGCTTCATTCTTGGCCCTACTTGACAACTACCAGAGACAGACCGGACAAGCTGAGAGATTCAGCTCCGCACAGCTGGCTGAGCAGGACACCTTCCTCAGGGAGGCCATATCCAACACAGAGATTGGCAGGGAGCTTTCTGCCTTCTTCCTCAGCAAAGGTACACCAATCTTCTCCCTGCTAGCTCCCTCTCTTCACTGCTTCTACACTCCCCCAAAAAAGTGTATTATGAATTAATTGTGGCTGAGGCTGTTACACTTTTAGAACACTTTTTGTCATAATAATTATTTAGTAAATTATCTGCTCCCCCTGGAGAGCAATACTTTAGGTAATGTAACCTAAAATGATCAATTCATCCAAATGTAATAATTTCAGTCCCACCAGAACATGGTGTGGATCTATAGAAAAGTATGAGTGCTGACCAGGTGGAGCAGGGGGCTTTGGTGGGATTGAGTTTGGCAGCCATGGTATTATGAGAATCTGTGGTCTTACTTTTGGAAAATACAACGCAAAAGGGTGATATGTGTAAGGAATAAACCACGACTGGAGGTGCAGTTCTATGGAAATAAACCACGACAGGATGGTGTTATGCGGCCCAGAGGTGAAGCCAAGGTTTATTTGTGTACAAGTGGTTTATTTCTGTAGAATTGCCCTGCCAGGAGTGGTTTATTCCGCTCATACAATGGCTGCTTTCCAAAGGAATAATTCAGCTCTTATATGAAATTAGGCTACTATTTTATTATTTTTGAACAAAATATATATTACAATATATGCACATCCGCACAATATAGTCTATATAGGTAGCTTGTCACCTCCAAACTTAAAAATGTAATTATTTTAAAACATACTATATTAGCCTACATTAAAAAATACTATACGTTACACATCTAGGCTTCGGATACTGAAACTACAGTAACTACAGTAACCACTAACTAGAAATTTCTGATTATAGCTAGCAAGTAGCTACTTTGTCCACTTAGCTGGTGAAGTGGATAACATTACATTCGTGTCCGTCATCCTACACGTATGTATGTGGAAACGGTGACTATAAGCTACATTGTACTCATTTATTGAAATTAAATTGAACGTCTCCATTTATTGTAAAATTTGACAATGAATATGGTAGATCAAACGAGGTATGTAGGAGACTTTACATTTGAAATTCGCTGACAATACCCGGCTCCAGCGTTTCCTCTCTTCGTCAGAATGTTGCTGTTATGTTCGTTTGCAGATGGAATCTTCATTAAAGTAGTTTCAGAGCTTGCATACTAATTTCGAACGATGATAAGGCCTTTTTCATTGGAACTACTTCATAGCCGTGCATTATTACCATGCATTCATTGGTAAATAATGGACACCCCTCCAGCCAATCAGAAACGAGTATTTAACCAAGCCGTGGTATAAATATATGTATTAATACTGTTATTATCATCCCAAGATTCAAATTAAATGAAAGTGATAATTGTGAGTTTATGCATGCATATATAGAAGACAGTATTATCAGTAGGGATACATGTCTGTCCTTATTTTCAGGCCACTACAGCACAGAGAAGGACTTCATTCATGACCTGAAGATGATGTGGTTTGGGCTGTACTCACGCAGTAGCAATGTGAAGGACTCCAGCGGTTTTGAACACATCTTTGCAGGTGTTTATTTTTGCATCCTGTAATCATATTGTCTGTCTAAACATGATTAATGTGGTGGGATTTTTTTCATATTTGCAAACTGTTTCCAGTTTAACGCTCACTCTCTCTCTGCAGGGGAGGTAAAAAAGGGAAAAGTGTCAGGGTTTCACAGCTGGATTCAGTTTTATCGGCTAGAGAAGAAAGGACTTATGAACTACTACAGCTACAGCTTTGATGGACCCGTAAGTTTAATCTGAAATACAATTCACTGAGATTACAGTCACCTTCAGCCTGCTTTCAGTCCTCAAAGACTACAGTGTTCCTTAAACTCACTGAAAGCTCCTTTTCCAGATATGTTATTGATATTTTTCTGAAGTATCTTAGCAGGACAAACTGCTGATATTGTTGCAAAACATCAAAGAGAGTTTACACCTGTACTTGCACAGCACATAGTTTACCCCTATATCTACACAGTAAAGAGTTGATCTCTTATTTACACAGCTCAGAGTTTAACCCCTATACTTACACAGTGCTGAGATTACAACTCTACTTACACAGCAGTTATGCCATATCCTTACACAGTACAGAGAGTTTGACCCCGTTTATTTATGCTGAATATAAAACAGCAACAAGGGTTTACCCATATACTTACTCAGCAGAGTTTACCCATATTTTTACACAGCATAGAGTTACCCCTATGCTCACACAGCAGAGAGTTTACACCAACATTTACACAGCACAGAGTTGCCCCATTACTTACACAGCACAGAGAGTTTGCCCCTATATTTACACAACATAAAGAGTTACCCCTATATTTACACAGCACAGAGAGTTTACCCCTATACTTTCACAGCACAGAAAGTTGACCCCTTACAATTTTCCCATAAAGGGTTTCCCATAGAAAATACCATAATGGCTGCAGACTTTCAGTCAGTAGAACCAAAATGGTGTATTATTTCACCTAAACACACATAAAACCACACACTGATGCCAGTTAAAATCTGTTATTTTGTGTTTTTTTTTAGCCTATTTTTTCTTTTTCCTGTTCCTCTGCTTCTCCTTTTGTGTATTTCTGTTATGTGTATGTTTTTTTCCCTCTATTTCACCTCAATTCAGACAAATTGTTTAGCCTCATGGAGAAAACCTCCTCTGGCGAGTTCGTAAGAGGATGGCATGACATGTGACTCCTCCCATTAACATGACGACAAGCCCTCATTTCTTTCCATGCTGAAGAAACAGGGCCATGTACATACTGCCTCTGTTCCTGAAGAAATCAGCATGCACTTGGTTCATTCATCCACAGGTGCCCAGCTGACCAAGAGTGGCCACTAAAAATGAGACTAACAGACCCTCTTAACCCTTATCTTTCACTGACGAGTCTTGTTGGCTTTCCAATGTCGACCTCTGCCCAAACAAGCATGTTTACTGCATTACTTTCTTTTGGGGGGGCGGGGGGTGGCATGGTATACCAAGAAGGGGATGAGGGAGGGGGTCATGCCACAACTCACCTGACTGCTCCTATCCTTTAAAACAGTCATGTCAAACATGCCATTTTAAAAGTGATTACCAAAAAAAACTACTGCTAGCTGGACAGCTGTTTTGTCATGGACTGGCAAATAGCTGATGGTAAAGTTAGTATCACCTACCTAGTAACACCAATGGAAGACCTATGTGCTTATGTAGCCTAAACATTCAAAGTATCACTGCTCAGCAAGATATGCTGGCAAAAATTGACCAACTGTAACCAATAAGATTATGTGCAGCCAGTAAATCAGCAATAAAGTCATAAACAATAAATGGTCCCCGATTTACGATGGTCCATCTCACGATTTTTCGACTTTATGATGGTGCAATAGCATCACTTTCAGTACAGTATTCAATATATTACAAGAGATATTCAACACTTTATTATGAAATAGGCTTTGTGCTAATGATTCTGCCCAACTGTAGGCTAATGTTAGTGTTCCAAGCATGTTTAAGGTAGGCTGGGGGAGGCTAAGATGTTTGGTAGGTAAGGTGTATTTTGGTGTATTTAATGCATTTTCAACATGCATTTTGAAATGCATTTTCCACTCACGATGGGTTAATTGGAACATAACCCCATCACAAGTCTGTGACCATCTGTATATTTGATTGCATATACCCTTAAAGAGAATACATGCGTTTTATTGCGTCCCAGTCTGAGTATTTGAAGAAAAGCTAAAAATATTAGTGAGTCTTAGTTGTACCCAAACTCCCTAAGGTACCTTACCTACCTAAGTTAAGTAGTTAACTAACAAGGAAATCTAGTTTGTGGCTACACATCTCATTTTAACCACCCAATTCTCCAAAAGGAACAGCCATGTTTTGCAGTGCCAGGCATTCTGTCTTTGTACTCCCTCATATGTGTTATAAAGCATATGGTGTTGCTAACTGTGATGTAAAATGCTGGCTTTACTCCGTGAACCTTACAGAGGCTGGGTATCGGTGACCAGCGTTTACAGGGGTATGTTGTTGTTTGGGAAGTGGAGGGGTGCTTTGTTCAAGGAAGAGGTACTATGTTTTTAAGGGATGAAGTAGCTTAAGTAGATCTTTTATTCTTTTGTCATTGCTTGTTTTATGTATAATGCTCTTCCTTCTCTCTCTCTCTCTCTCTCTCTCTCTCTCTCGCTAACTTACTCTTTCAGTGGACCTCCTATCCTGATGTGTTGGGTATGCAGTTTAAGTGGGATGGCTACTTTAAGCAAGTGGGCTCTGCCATCATGGGCAGCAGCCCTGAGTTTGACTTTGCCCTGTACAGCCTCTGCTACATTGCCCGTCCTGGGAGACAGTAAGTGCTCCCCCGACAAAACCCTTTCACTGTGATACAGAATCCACTCAAACCCTTTCACTGTGCTACAGAAACCAAAGCAATGAGCCACTGGCTCCTGAAGGAGGCAGTGATAGGCTGGTAGTGGAACTGTACTTGTTCTTAACTGTAATTTGTTTTTAACATAGACTGTTGTTGTTAATTTTCTCATTCACTAGATTAGTCTATAGGGGGGTCCTGATCTATTCTGTCACCTTTGGCACTTGGGACTTTACCCCTCTCTAGGGTTATCGTTATTCTTATGCACTTTGCCTTGTGAGTCGCTCTGGATAAGAGTGTCTAACAAATGCCTTTAATGTAATGGAATGTAATTCCTACCTTTGGACTAACAGATAGCTTTGCTGTGTAAGCGGGCACTGTTCTGTGTAAGAAGGTGCTGTGCTGTAGACAGGGGCGCTGGGCTGTAGATGGGGGTGCCCTGCTGTGTAAGGAAGCGCTGTGCTGTAGGTAGGGGTGCTATGGTGTAGATGGAGGTGCCCTACTAGAGATCGATGTGCTGTGCTGTGCTGTGTAAGGGGGTGCCGTGCTGTAGATGGGGGCACTTTGCCTACTTAAAGATCCCATGATACTTTCCCACCAAAACTCTTCTGGATACATTAATATGCTTCTGCATACAACTGACAGCACAAGTCCCTGCATTCCTTTGTATACAATGAGTTGTCCATAGGTTATCAGGTCATGTAGCAGAGATCTTGATGATCCTTGGTGTGTTCAAGTCCAGGCTTCATGCAGTGCTGGATACTCTGTAGTCTGTAGCTAAATGGGCTTGATGCAGTGCTGAATACTCTATATCCAGTGTAGGTTAGTTCAGGCTTCATGCATTGCTAGATACTCTGTAGACTATATGTAAATGGGCTTGATGCAGTGCTGGATGCTCTGTAGACTGTAGGTAAATGGGCTTGATGCAGTGCTGAATACTCTGTAGACTGTATGTAAATGGGCTTGATGCTGTGCTGGATGCTCTGTAGACTGTAGGTAAATGGGCTTGATGCAGTGCTGAATACTCTGTAGACTGTATGTAAATGGGCTTGATGCTGTGCTGGATGCTCTGTAGACTGTAGGTAAATGGGCTTGATGCAGTGCTGAATACTCTGTAGACTGTATGTAAATGGGCTTGATGCTGTGTTGGATGCTCCGTAGACTGTAGGTAAATGGGCTTGATGCAGTGCTGGAGACTCTGTAGACTGTATGTAAATGGGCTTGATGCAGTGCTGGATACTCTGTAGACTGTATGTAAATGGGCTTGATGCAGTGCTGGAGACTCTGTAGACTGTATGTAAATGGGCTTGATGCAGTGCTGGATACTCTGTAGACTGTATGTAAATGGGCTTGATGCTGTGCTGGATGCTCTGTAGACTGTAGGTAAATGGGCTTGATGCAGTGCTGGATACTCTGTAGACTGTATGTAAATGGGCTTGATGCTGTGCTGGATGCTCTGTAGACTGTAGGTAAATGGGCTTGATGCAGTGCTGAATACTCTGTAGACTGTATGTAAATGGGCTTGATGCTGTGTTGGATGCTCCGTAGACTGTAGGTAAATGGGCTTGATGCAGTGCTGGAGACTCTGTAGACTGTATGTAAATGGGCTTGATGCAGTGCTGGAGACTCTGTAGACTGTATGTAAATGGGCTTGATGCAGTGCTGGATACTCTGTAGACTGTAGGTAAATGGGCTTGATGCAGTGCTGGATACTCTGTAGACTGTAGGTAAATGGGCTTGATGCTGTGCTGGATGCTCCGTAGACTGTAGGTAAATGTCTCTGATGCAGTACTGGATACTCTGTAGACTATATAAATGGTGAGCCTAGCTGAGCTAATTGGCTTGTTCTCCTCATTAGATAAGATAAGGTAAGATAACATAAGCTTTTACTGTCTCTTAAGCCCCTTTCACACATATTGATGTGTGATGAAATATGTGATATTGATATGATATTGCGGACGCGTCCAAATACATGTAGTATTGATATCAACGCAAAAACACTCATCATTATGAATAAGTCGGTAGCCTTGTCCGGCATCCTCAATGTGCTGTAAATGACACACTGCAATTTCCGCAGCGTAATTTTTTAGATTATTTACGCATCTGACATGGAAGATCTCCAGCTCTTAACTCTCACAGCCTGAAAATACATAATTAAAAATAAAACTGAACTTGAAAGAATTTAGACAATTTAACAAGACAAACAGACAGCAGACAGCAAACTCTCGTGTCCGTGTTGCGGCAGTGCCTCGCCAACCAGAAGTGGTAATGCCATGACACTGAGCACAATGTTAATTGAAGCTACTCAGCCATGACACTGAACACAATGTTAATTGAAGCTGCTCAGTCGTAACACTGAACACAATGTATGATAAGATAAGATTATATGTTGTCAAGCTCTCTTGTTCTTTTATTCCCAATGTAACCACTACGAATACACTTATTTCATGTTAGAGAGACTTGGAACGACTTTGCTTTTTGACACTCTTGTCAGTAATGATCTAACAGTGATATATTAATGTGAAAATCACTGCCTTTTATTCAGTCATTCACCTATAAAGATGAAATGTCTGAGATTAAAGTTTAAATATGTTTTAAGGATGTAAAGCCTGATCTCAAAAAGTATGCTATATGCAGGTAAAAATATGTAGTATAAAAATCCTCAGACATGGTCCTGGAGGACCACAATAACCTTGTTTTCTCAGTCGATCCTGAAGTAGATCAATCACACAGTTCATTTACCTCTCTTAACTTCCTGTTCTAAACTGGTTGCTGATTTTATAGGTAATTCAAAACTGCATTGCCATCACTCTTCAGGCCCAGGTAAGAACACTCTTAGTTCAAAGTCATTGCATCGCTCTGCTGTAGTTCTAAGGTTTTCCACCTCTCTGCTTTTAGGTGTTACCTGAGCTTGGGAGGAAATACTCTTGTTATTCAGACGTACACCTGGGATAACTCATACTATGGGAACGGGAAGAAATTCATCGCATCTGCTTTCCCTGCCACCCCACGGGCCTTCCTCACCCATGGTTCCCTGCTGAATGAGGAGGACTAAGAGCTGCTCAGCCCAGACACTAAACACAATGTTAATTACAGCTTCTTAGCCCTAACACTGAATACAATGTTAATTAAAGCTACTCAGCCCTAACACTGAACACAATGTTAATTGAAGCTGCTCAGCCGTAACACTGAACACAATGTTAATTGAAGCTGCTCAGCCCTGACACTGAACAAAATGTTAATTGAAGCTACTCAGCCGTAACACTGAACACAATGTTAATTAAAGCTACTCAGCCGTAACACTGAAGACAGTGTTAATTAAAGCTACTCAGCCCTGACACTGAACACAATGTCAATTAAAGGTACTCAGCCATAACACTGAACACAGTGTTAACTGAGGCTGCTCAGCCCTGACACTGAACACAATGTTAATTAAAGCTACTCAGCTGTAACACTGAACACAATGTTAATTAAAGCTACTCAGCTGTAACACTGAACACAATGTTAATTAAAGCTACTCAGCCGTAACACTGAAGGCGGTGTTCATTAAAGCTACTCAGCCGTAACACTGAGGAAGGTGTTAATTAAAGCTACTCAGCCCTGACACTGAACACAATGTTAATTAAAGCTACTCATCCCTGACACTGAACACAATGTTAATTAAAGCTACTCAGCCCTGACACTGAACACAATGTTAATTAAAGCTACTCATCCCTGACACTGAACACAATGTTAATTAAAGCTACTCAGCCCTGACACTGAAGACAATGTTAATTATAGCTAATCAGCCCTGACACTGAACACAATGTTAATTAAGCTACTCAGCCCTGACACTGAACCCAAAGTTAACTGAAGCTGCTCAGCCCTGACACTGAACACAATATCAATTAAAACTACTCAGCCCTGACACTGAACACAATGTTAATTAAAGCTGCTCAGCCCTGACACTGAACACAATGTCAATTAAAGGCACTCAGCCCTGACACTGAGCACAATGTTAATTAAAGCTACTCAGCCGTAACACTGAACACAATGTCAATTAAAGGTACTCAGCCCTGACACTGAACACATTGTTAATTAAGGCTACTCAGCCGTAACACTGAACACAATGTTAATTAAAACTACTCAGCCCTGACTCTGAACACAATATGATACATACCAGCTTTCAGCGAGCATTACCAATGGAGCTGAATTAAAGTGGGTTGACAATTTCCCTGTCTGGTTTTCTCTGTTTTGTGGCATTTAAAATGATCTCCAGTACTGCCACCAGTGAGACAGTAAAGCCTGCCTTAGTGATACCACTGTCACTTGTCTAAATAAAGATACTTCTGCCTAATTATGATACTTCCTTTCAACCTCCATCCCTCTATCTTTCCTAAAGAACACTTTATGCCTTAGAAAGCATACTATAACATTACTATAACACCCCCCAGAAAAATGTAAAATGTTGAAGCTTTAGCCAACAGCTTAAGCCATTCCTATTCAATGAAATTTTACCTATCCTTTGATATACTCATCCAAACTCGGTCATGTCCTAGTTTAACTTGGTTCTCAATATTAAAGCAAAATGTATTCACCGTGGATAAAAGTTAGAACATCAGTTCATCAAATCAGACATCTAAGTGTTTTTCTGTAGTTGTAGATTCTACCCCTGATTTAGCACACATAGACCAGCTCACCTTTTGTAGTCCGTTATGTTTCAGATCAGGGTCAAGTATTTGAGAGGTTTTTTCTTTGAGAAAAATTTCTTCCTATATTTAGTCACAAGGGCAACTCACTTTTTGAATCAGTGTCAGAGATTCTTAGACATACAAAATTGCAGAGGATGGTGTTATGATAATGCATCCAACATGTCAGGTGTCTTCAAGGGTTTGCGGGCTCGCATCCAGCAGGTAAACCCCTTGTCTGACTGGATCCCCTGTGTTGTCCACTGGCTTTATCTCATCAGAATGAGCAGTGTTGACTGCTACAACGAGGCAAGTTCATTTTTCAGATTTATGCAATCTTGCTATAATTTTTTCTTGGGATCCCCAAGAAAAGCACTTGAACCAAATGAAAACAGATGGTTAGATACATTAAAGGGACTGTCCGACACACGGTGGGCCTCTCTTGCACACCCCACCAAAGCCCTTTCCATAAACTACCAAAATATATTGAACGTCTTGATAAATCTGTAATCAGATGAAACTCTGAGCGCAGCTACAAAAGATGAAGCTCGATCTATTGCCATGAAAATGAGTCGACACGAGACAGCATTTTTGTGCATATTTTGGAACAAGACAACCAGCATTTCGAATAGTTCATTTGGATCTGATGACGGCTGTAGCCATGCACCAGCCATTTACCGATTTCGTGGGAGATTTACATAATCATTTTGGAGAGTTGGAGATGTCTGCCAAACACGTCTCTGCTACACAGGATCACAGGTCAGAAACTACTTGCCAGGTGAAAACGCAAAGAAAGCAGACAAATCCAATACCCCTGATCGCATCCTCACTGGAAATGAGAAATTTTGTTCTGAGGTTTTTTTTGTCATTTTCGCCAATCTATGTAATACCTATGGAGAGACCTATAGCTACTTCGGCTTCTTAACTACTCTCAAGAAAACGTCCATAGAGGAGATTGGCATTGCCTGTCGTAATCTCATACAGACGTACGGCACAGACCTGCAGGATGAGCTGGAGGGTGAACTTTTTCAGTCTGTCGTGTTCTGTAGCAACAGGACAAGTGACCTCTCGCGTACAAATTTAATGATGACATCAAAAGAAAGCCAACTCCAAAGCGCCTCCCCGATATTGAAATTGGTTTTAGAATTTATCTAACCCTCCTTATGTCTACTAAATGCTACTGGTGAGACCTCTTTTTCAAAGCTGGAAATGATAAAAATCGTCTGAGGACTTCTATGACTGAAAACAGATTGAACTTTTTGACTGTAATGTCAACCGACCTCGACTTCCTGCGCCAGATGGATTTCAAGGTCTATAGGTTCCTATAGGTGAGTAACATTAAAATATTTATATCAATACAGGGGGTCCTCAACTTACGAACGAGTTCCATTCCTACAACTTGTCGTAAGTCGATTTTCGACGTAAGTCGGAATTTATACCTAAATTATATCTAAGGTAACACCTTAATCACTCACACTGTACACACAACACACGAAGGACATATAAATTACAGTAATTAAATTAAACAGTAATAAGAAAAAGAGAACAATTTTTTATCTTTATTTCTGTGGTGGTATTTACGAACCAAGCTGCTTAGGTCGAAAATAAGTTTTTTAAACAATTTATGGGAGTGTGTTGTAACCACGAAACGACGTAACTCAAGACCGCCGTAATCCGAGGACCCCCTGTACTTGTTTTTTTGGTGCTAGTGATTGAATGGGAAATTTAGTTTGTGTATTGTTTTGTGCATTGTCACGTGTGGTCACATTTCTGGTTTGTACTTTGCACATTGGGCTAGTCTCCCTTTCATTTGTTATCCTATTCTGCCATCTACTGGGCAGGGTCAGTCATGCGTTCGGGTAACTCAACGTGAATGTTTCGAGAGCACTATAATATGAGTATAATATACCAAAAGTGATACTTGAGCTGTTTTGAGATTTAGACTGTTTTATTAAAACCAATGCCTTTCATTAGAAGCATTACATTATTTCACAACATCTACATTTGTAAGTGCTACATTTAGTACATACAGCAACCCCCTATAACCAACTCAGCAGGAGGCTGCTATAAACACGGGACTCCTTTGATTCGCTTGACCGACGAGTACTTGGTTTTTTTCCACACTGCAGATGCACCATGAATTACATACTTCCTGTGTTGTTGAAGGATGAGGAAGTCAGTGTGTACTTGGTTAGGACATCCACATGTTTCCAGCTAACCAGGAGGGGCCACTAGAGAGCAATGAGAATAACATGCTTAGGGCTGTGTCCTGCACTGAGCACAATAGGTGTTATCGCAAGCCTCTATACCAGCTTCCGCACTGCACAGTAGTCATTTTAGTGGGATGTGCCTATGTCCTTTAAATAGCAAATAACACTGTGCCCATTTGGGCATGTCAATCTGAAGGTGGGGTGTGGTCAGACGCTTTGGTAGCACACCGCTATCTTGCATCCAGCTGAAAGTGATTTTGTTTAGTCCAACAAAACCAACTCTCAAGTCACATAAGGGTGGCAATGTCTATAGATAGAGATGCGCATCTACAGGTCAGGCACACAATGTGTGTACACAGTAAATTTACTTAAAATGTAAAAAAAAAGAGTAAAATGTACTCAAAGGAAAATTTTACTCAGGACCAGAAAAAATCTGGTCCCTCTCTAAAAAGTATGACATTAATTCTTAAAAAATAACTCTTCCAAAACAGTTAATTCTGTGCAATTAAGTGTTAAGATTTTATTCTTCATGAGTTTTTTTTTTTATTTACCTCAGTTTAGTGTTACTACAAATTAACTCTGCTACTATTTAACTGTGTTCAGAGTTACAAGACAATAACTCTGACCCTCTTTAATTCCCTCCAGAGCTGTCTTTCTTCAATTTATAATGAATTTTTAAAACCAACTAACTCTGTCTAGTTATACTGCATAAAGTATATATTTAATCACTATCATATTCCATCCATAGTTACATGATATCTATACAGTGACATTTCAACTCTCTGAAGATTAGAATTGGATTTGAACACCAATCACTCTGCACAATTTAGGGTAATTTTTATTCAACACAGGAAAAATAAATCAAATTATTGCCTGGGAAGGCTGAACATAAATCAATGTCATCTGCATGAATCATCCCATCTTTATTTTCACACTCGATGTGGCTGCTACACAATTGTTTCTTAATGTCATGTGACATAGTTCATTACATACTAATATTACATTAAAAAACATAAACAAAAATAAAATATACTACATTTTGCTTCTAATTAAAAAGATGGGGCCTGAGTTGGGTGCACATGTATTAATTACTTTAATTTTTTCCTGAATGAAAAAAATAATAATAAGGTAATCACTAACAATTTAACATTGAACTTCATGCACAAATCTGATTGGATGTGAAGGGTCACAGATAGTATGGATCACAGCCAACCCAGATGTTGATGGCTCACATCCCACCAGCCCAAATGAGCATGTCATTGCTACGGCATTTCTAGACCAATCACATAATTTCATTGTTTACATGATCTGTTCTAGGTTCATCCATGATGGGGTGCTCCTGTTCTACTTATCCGCTATATTGCCAGGTGTCACCCCTGTCTATTACTTGACCGTTCATAATATAGGCATATTTTGTTCATTAAGTTCAGTGTACAACGGTGGTTGGCTAATCAGGATGCTGCAGTTAACCGCCATGAAACCATCCTGGGTGAGATTCTCCGAGCCATACGGACTATGCAAGTCCATCAGCCATCACCTCCTCCTGCTCCCTTATCCCCTGACCCACATCCCTCAATGTCAGTAATGTTGTGTACGGTTAACAGACAGTATAATCTTACAGTAAGTTTTATAAACAAGACAGGCCAGTTACCCATCCATGTTACTGTCCCCAAATCAATATTACAAATTTCAGGAACAAATTAGTGTATGTGTAACTGTACTGTGTAGCCTGCTGTCAGTCTCAGCCTGAAGCAGCGTCATTATGAGTTGAATTGCGATACGAAACAATGTAGTTAATACAAAGTACTTTACTTCAGCTTGTGACAGATGACATAACGTTGGGCCTACTCTCCAGTCGATTAGAACCTAGTTCCATAAGCCATTTGATTAATGGATTAATGTTTAATTCCCTTGTATCAACACTGATATCTGATGTTTTGTGCTAGATGACTGCTTTTTGAAAAGCCGTCTGCCATTGCTGTGAGGAACTATTCGTTTAATGATCTTTTATGCTGGCATCCCTCAAGCAAACAATACAACAATGTTTGTTCTGCACTAGTTGCAAAGTAGTACTTCCACCGAGATTGCACTAGGAAAGGCTATGTATGTTACTCATTATTTAAACTTTCTTTATACCGTCACACCATTTTTGTATGTGGATAAACATTCTTGGGTTTCTTATTACACGGCAATCATGGCATCAAATGCTAAAAAAATATATTTCAAAAGGAAAGAAGACCCCTGTTGTTCATACCAGAAATCCAACAAGAAAAATCAAAGATTTCCACACCAACAACACCACTGCCATGATGGTAATGTACTCCAACTTAAATAGAAAATCACCCAAATTAAGAATTTAAATGCTATTTTCATGGCATAGGAACATTCTATATGTGAACATGAGCTACCCACTCCCAGAAAACAGACAAGTAAGACTCATACTTCTGTGATGTCAACAGGTACGAGTCTGGAACTACTCCATAGACAATGAATGGGATACTGATTTGATGTGGACCCACATAATAATTGATTCTATACCCAAACGATTCCTTTATTCCTTGTTGCCCCGCCAAGTGCATGGAATTCTGGGCCAGTCGCAGGTTGGGTGTCCTGAGCTGCTCGAGGGTCTTCCCTCAAGCACAAATACATGATCCACCTCCAGAGCCTTGAAGAAAAGGCACCTTCACATTTTCATCATTCCAAAAAGCTCTCTCTATGATGGAGCGAGCCTTGAACCTCGAACCTTTCCTGCTTCCTGTTCTGCAGCGGTTCATGGTAAGGGGTGAGTATGCTGATGGGAAGCTCCAGGCAGGGGTACCCACCATCACCCAAAATGAAGTGTCCTGGAGGTGGGTGAACAGCATTCGGGTACAAAGGGCTGCTTTTCCGCACCTGTGTATCAATCCGACAAAAATGTCCACAAGTCTCCCCTTGCTGTCACACTCTGACTGAAGCTGAATGGAATGTGATGGATATTAACTGATTATAGCCTTATGTGCACATTACCTTCTGTTTCTTAGGATCCTAAAGTCAGTAATGTATGGAATTTTTGATAATACATAATGTTATTCTTAGGCCTGACATGTTTTCTTAAGAGGGAGTTGTTGGAGACGTCAAGGAGGAAATGATATAGAAACATGGGTGCAAAGTTGGCTCTTGTGAGTGAATGTGCTGAGAGGATACAATTCATATATGAAGGTATGCATGACGAAAACCATCTGGGCGCAACTTTCTCTATATAAACAGCTGACTGAGAATATGTATTTTGAAGTAGTATGATAAGCATACTCTTCCCGTAAATAATAAATAGGTATAGTAATTAATAAATAGGTATTGGAATTCCAAAAAGTTGTCGTGAGTCTCTGTGTCTATGTGTTGCCATTTCTGGTCTGAACCCTACAAATGGAAAGGTCTCTGGTTAAAGGAGAGCTTATGGGGAGCGTGACTGGCTTAGGTATCCTCTGACATTGACTTTGATGAGCCCTTTGTATGCATTAAAATATGCATGCCAGTTGCTCGCATTCTGCTCATTCATGATTTACCATAAACATATGAACAAGGAAACAAATAAACCTGCCGGTACAGTAACTCCCTCAATTTTTAAAAAAATATTTTTTATAAATTGTGGATATGTTTGAAAAAGAAAATAGTAATGTTTCCATATTAATGTAAATTATTTGATTACTGTTACACAGTACTTATGTGGTAAATCCCTTAGAAATTTTTAGATGGTGAAATATTCTGTGGGATGGTCTTTTAATCTGTCGTGAGAACAATGATGTCCCTCAGAAATGTGAAAATACTTCTGTGGTAGGATACATCGATGTATCTTTCCTTTGGAGGAGACAAGGAGGTGAAAGAAGGATGCTAAATCTCATCTCTTGTGGAGAGGAGGATACAACTTTTGAGTATTGGAACCACCATCTATCTTCTGGTCCCTAGACGGAGAGCTGAAAGCTGGCCCTTTGGTTTCTATGGTTAGATTTGGGTCCGATTCAAATAGCATGTATGAAAAATTCTCAACCCAACCAATCCACTGCCCCAACCCCACCCAGCCCCTGACTAGCACACTAGCCCCTCCAGGTTTAAGGCCCCTACCCTCAGCTCCATCCAAATTATTTAACCCTGCCCTCCAGCCATTCAAAATGGCTGACAGTTCTACTGAACTGATTCGGAGATGAATTCTACATGCCTTCACTGAATGAAGCTTTTAAACTTCCAAATAAAGATCTTTTAATTGAATGTTTTAGTGTGTATGACTGATATAACTACTACTGCGACTACATCTACTGATAGGAAGCTGCAGAAAGTGGCTGCGATTCCCAGTTTGTTCACTAGGTGGCAGCTAGTACTACATATATTGACACAGTTGTGGTAGGAAATCATTTTTAATCAGAATACTCCCCCCTGGAGTTCCATTCCAATGTTCCTGATTAATTTACCCTTCATTTCCACCTTTGAAGCTCCAGTTAACATACTGGAATCTTCTTCCCAACAAATGGTGTCATCAAATGTCCTGTTGAGAGTACTTCATCTCTAAGTTTATTTCTCAGTCACTTATCTTTAGGATTTCTTTAACATTCCTTTCATTTAAATTTTCTTCTTGTTTCTTTCACTCTACAGGACCTCACTAAAATAAAGTTCTGAAACTGTTTTGGACTTTTTAAATGAAATGGGGAAAAATGAAATACTCTTACATTTATGTCATTCATAAATTAATCTATTCCATGTACTGACAGTGAGAAGACAATTTACGCATATGAAGTATTTCAATTTATTGAACCAAAATGAAGAAACACAACCTGACAGTAGTACACTAGATATTGTATCTTCTGCTGTGAGAAAAAAAATGCAAAAAGTGCACAGTCTGCACAGAGGCATAAAACTCAGAGTCCACCACACCTGCTTATATTGTGTTATTTTCATCAGTGTTGGTATATAAATAACACAAGAGTACATAATTTTATATTGCTTATACCATATGAATGAAACTGGTCCATAATGTCAACACTTGAATCGAAATCAACAAAACACAATCTGTTTTAAACGTTTAAAAATGTGTGGTTCTGTCACACAAAATTCAAAACCATAAACACAAGTTTCAAGATGTGATGCAAAAATCAATTACAAAATTACAAGATACAAAAATTAATTATTATTTTTCTCTGTTGGTATATATTAAAACAATTAATGGACTTGAAGTTTGCTAAACAGCCCAGTTCCACCGCAAATTGAGGTACAGCATTCTTTTCCTATAACATATTTATAAAAACCAAATATTAACATCAAAACTACAGACATGTCATGTGTTGATTAGATTCAGCGATAACCAACCAGGTATTCTAGTGGTAGAGCATGTTTATCAGAAAGTTCCACAATCATTTATGAAATAAATCTATTAGTTTTTTCCCCACAATATGTCAAAGTGTTTATTGTAAGCAGAATAGCTATTTCTAAAAATGTTGGAAATAAAATGCATTACATTTCATAGTTTATGTGGTAGATTTGTCAGTTTTGGTACATCGAAATTTTTCACATTTGTCTGTGTGATACATATGTAATTCTTAGAA
Organism: Albula glossodonta; assembly: GCA_019788955.1. Classification (NCBI taxonomy): domain Eukaryota; kingdom Metazoa; phylum Chordata; class Actinopteri; order Albuliformes; family Albulidae; genus Albula; species Albula glossodonta. The sequence continues at coordinate 20,920 of JAFBMS010000752.1, forward strand.
GGTAGCAGAACTGAAGACAGAAATAAAAGGAAACCACAAACACATTCACTGTTGTAACCACCAAATGTATTCAAGTCTTTCATGTCTGTCAAGCCATAGTATTTCATCAACATCACACTGTATGTTTTTCCAGTTGAGGCATCAGGGGAAAAATGCTGTGTCCACCCCCGCCCCACCCCTCCGATCCAATGCCCTGCCCCGACCCGCCCCTCTGATCCAATGCCCCGCCCCACCCCTCCGATCCAATGCCCCGCCCCACCCCCCGATCCAATGCCCTGCCCCACCCCTCCGATCCAATGCCCTGCCCCACCCCTCCGATCCAACGCCCTGCCCCGGCCCGCCCCTCCGATCCAATGCCCGCCCCACCCCTCCGATCCAATGCCCCGCCCCACCCCTCCGATCCAATGCCCCAACCCAGCTCCTCAGATCCAATGTCCTACCTCACTCCTCTGATCCAATGCCCCAACCCAACCCCTCTGATCCACTGCCCCAGCCCCAACCCCAACCCCAACCCAGCCCCCGTTGTTGATTTCGCAGACTCCTTTTAAAGAGGACGAGGACGTGCTGAGTTGAGGACACTTCATTACATTACATTACATTACTGTCATTTAGCTGACGCTTTTATCCAAAGCGACTTACAGTTGATTAGACTAACCAAGGGCCAATCTCCCCTGGGAGCAATGTGGGGTTAAGGGCCTTGCTCAAGGGCCCAACAGCAATGGTGTTTTTGCTGTGGCTGGACTGGGACTTGAACCACCAACCTCAGGTCCCAGTCATGTACCTTAGCCACTAGGCTATAGGCTGCCCCCTAGGGCAGACTTCCTGCTGCCCTACTCGCCTCTCCAGACTCTAGCTAACTGTTTTTGTTCACATTTATGCCATTTGAGTTTGTGTTGTTGTGAGCAGCGTTGTGCTCACCGGTTGTAACTTTAACCTTGGTGATTACTAAGCCTTACGCTCTGGTGCCTTTTGCCTCATCGTGCCGCCCCACCTTGCCGACATGCCTCATTCAGCATCACAGTTTTGTGGAGAATGTGGGCAAGCACAGTGAGCAACAACCTCGCTGAACTAGGATCAGTGCCATCGTTCACCGCGCCCCTCTGATCCAATGCCCCGGCCCACCCCTCCAATCCAATGCCCCGCCCCACCCCTCCGATCCAATGCCCCGCCCCACCCCTCTGATCAAATGCCCCGCCCCACCCCTCTGATCCAATGCCCTGGCCCCACCCCTCCGATCTAATGCCCCAACCCACCCCTCTGATCCAATGCCCCGCTCCGCCCCGCCCCTCCGATCCAATGCCCCACCCCACCCCTCCGATCCAATGCCCAGGCCCACCCCTCTGATCCAATTCCCCACCCCACCCCTCCGATCTAATGCCCCAGCACACCCCTCCGATCCAATGCCCCACCCCACCCCTCTGATCCAATGCCCCGCCCCGCCCCACTCCTCCGATCCAACGCCCCACCCCTCCGATCCAACGCCCCACCCCTCCGATCCAATGCCCCACCCCACCCTTCCGATCTAATACCCCGCCCCACCCCTCCGATCCAATGCCCCACCCCACCCCTCCGATCTAATGCCCCAACCCACCCCTCCGATCCAATGCCCCGTCCCGCCCCTCTGATCCAATTCCCCGCCCCACCCCTCTGATCCAATGCCCCAGCACACCCCTCCGATCCAATGCCCCGCCCCACCCCTCTGATCCAATGCCCTGGCCCACCCCTCTGATCCAATGCCCCAACCCACCCCTCTGATCCAATGCCCCGCTTCGCCCCGCCCCTCCAATCTAATGCCCCAACCCACCCCTCTGATCTAATGCCCTAACCCACCCCTCTGATCCAATGCCCAGGCCCACCCCTGGCCCAGGTCCTACCTCACTCCTCTGATCCAATGCCCCAACCCAACCCCTCTGATCCACTGCCCCAGCCCCAACCCAGCCACTTCGATCCAGGGCCCGAACCCACCCCTCAGATCCAATGCCCCAACCCAGCCCCTCTTATCCACTGCCCCAACCCCAGCACCAAATTTCAAACATTTGAACTATTTCTAAACAGCTTCTTTTCTGCATTATTACAAGACCATGAAAGTATCATTTACCCTGTTGGGCTGTAACAGCTGAATATCTGCATATATCCAGTGGTCAATCTGTAAAAAAAAATTCAAGGGAGATGGTAAACCTCGGAGTGGGAGGATGGTGGTATATGGGTCTAATACCCCAACCCACCCCTCCGATCCAATGCCCCGCCCCACCCCTCTGATCCAATGCCCCGCCCCACCCCTCCGATCCAATGCCCCACCCCACCCCTCCGATCTAATGCCCCAACCCACCCCTCCGATCCAATGCCCCGTCCCGCCCCTCTGATCCAATGCCCCGCCCCACCCCTCTGATCCAATGCCCCGCCCCAGCCCTCTGATCCAATGCCCTGGCCCACCCCTCTGATCCAATGCCCCGCCCCACCCCTCTGATCCAATGCCCCGCTTCGCACCGCCCCTCCAATCTAATGCCCCAACCCACCCCTCCGATCTAATGCCCCAACCCACCCCTCTGATCCAATGCTCTGGCCCACCCCTCTGATCCAATGCCCTGGCCCACCCCTCCAATCTAATGCCCCAACCCACCCCTCTGATCCAATGCCCTGGCCACCCCTCTGATCTAATGCCCCAACCCCCCCTGATCCAATGCCCCAACCCACCCCTCCAATCTAATGCCCCAACCCACCCCTCTGAATCTAATGCCCCAACCCACCCCTCTGATCTAATGCCCCAACCCACCCCTCTGATCCAATGCCCACCCACCCCTCTGATCTAATGCCCCAACCCAGCCCTCTGATCCAATCAGATCCAATGTCCTACCTCACTCCTCTGATCCAATGCCCCAACCCAACCCCTCTGATCCACTGCCCCAGCCCCAACCCAGCCCCTTCGATCCAGGGCCCGAACCCACCCCTCAGATCCAATGCCCCAACCCAGCCCCTCTTATCCACTGCCCCAACCCCAGCACCAAATTTCAAACATTTGAACTATTTCTAAACAGCTTCTTTTCTGCATTATTACAAGACCATGAAAGTATCATTTACCCTGTTGGGCTGTAACAGCTGAATATCTGCATATATCCAGTGGTCAATCTGTAAAAAAAAATTCAAGGGAGATGGTAAACCTCGGAGTGGGAGGATGGTGGTATATGGGTCAATGACAAATAAAGCTTCAAAAAAGGTATTTTTAAAAAGCCTTTTCAAAATGGTGTAGCGGGGCAGGAGGAGTTGCCCCCGCACAGCGCCGCTCCACCCGGAACAACTGTGTAACTCACGTTCTGCGTTGTTGATTTCGCAAACTCCTTTTAAAGAGGACGAGGACGTGCTGAGTTGAGGACACTTCCTGCTGCCCTACTCGCCTCTCCAGACTCTAGCTAACTGCTTTTGTTCACATTTATGCCATTTGAGTTTGTGTTGTTGTGAGCAGCGCTGTGCTCACCAGTTGTAACTTTAACCTTGGTGATTATTAAACCTTACGCTCTGGTGCCTTTTGCCTCATCGTGCCGCCCCACCTTGCCGACATGCCTCATTCAGCATCACAGTTTTGTGGAGAATGCGGGCAAGCACAGTGAGCTAAACTAAAGGCAACAACCTCGCTGAACTAGGATCAGTGCCATCGTTCACTGCGAGAGAGAGTGTTTTTTTCTTTTGTGTATCCCGGTCCCGAGTTCCCTACCATTTGAGCTGTTGTGTTATACTTCCCCTAACACTCTCTTTGTTTTACGTTGCTGTAACATGGAGGACATGATGAGGGCCCTGGTGGAGGCGAGCGTCGCACAACAACGCACGGCCCAGGTCATGGCAGAGCAGATGGCCCAGCTCATGGAGGCACACTCCCGTGGGGCTGGAGCCACGCTACTACCCACCCCCACTGACAAAGCGAGAGAAGTGCTGATGAAGATGTCGGACTCTGATGACATCGAACCCTACCTCCAAACCTTCAAACGCATTGTGCAGCGTGAGATGTGGGACCCACAGGAGAGGGCAGACCTGCTCGCCCCGGTCCTGTCTGGCCAAGCCCAGCAGGCCTGCCATGACCTGGGACCCCTGGAGGCCCGAGACTACGGCTGCCTCAAGCGAGAGATCCTGGCCAGGGCAGGAGTGACCACCTCCTCGGTAGCACAGCACAACATACTCCTGGGGGTATCAGTGGGGGAGTCCAGCCCGAGCACAGATCGCCGCCCTCAACCGCCTCGTCAGCCGATGGCTCCAACCTGAACGCCTGATGAACGGCCAGCACGTGTTCCGGAGCCAAAAAGAACTTGTAGAGGTGGTTGAGACAATTGAAGCCACCCAGGAGATGCTGTGTTCAGACTACCATGATTGTCCCCAGCCATGCCTGGACCAAAGGGGCCCCGGAGGCGACCCGCTGCCAGGCACAGAGCTCATGGGAGGGCCCACCTGGAGCCCAGCCAGTCCCGCCAGGGTGGCCTGAGGGAGAGGAACAGGTAACCACCCACCTCACCATCAACCTTTGGATGTCCCAATGCCCACGGACCCCGGTGGTGCACCGCGCGGGCTTCGCGCCTGGTAAACCTTACACTCTGGTGCCTTTTACCTCATTGTGCCGCCCCACCTCGCTGATCTGATATGCCTCGTTCAGCGTCACAGTATGTTGATAAATACCAATCATTTGTAAATGAGAAGCACGTTCACAGAATTTTCGATTACCATAAACCGATGCCCCTGAAATACCAAGCCCACAAAAGAAGCATGTCAGCCACAGGAGGTTAGGAGTTTGGCCAAGTTGTCCACAATGGATGAACGCATTGGCCAAATTATTGGAGAGACGTTGTTGGCTGGAATTACCGTGGAGGGTGACGGTGATCTGTTTTTCCCTCATCTTGGATCAATCACCCTCCAACTCTGAAGGTAAGTTTTTGTATACCAGCCTTAAATCCATAAGGATTTAAATCCATAAAAATACCATGACCATGTACTCTGACTCTTGACTTGCGTATGTCATTGCACTTGACATGAGTTAAGATTCTGTTGTATTTGACAGTGTCTTAGTAAAAAAAAAATGGAATTACACTACCAAGCAAGCGCAGGGTGAAACCTCACCAGAAAATTGCAACAATTTCCTGACATTCCTGCACCATATCATATTGTCATTGCTTGAGGTTGAATTTTCTACAGTTAATTATTCTACCCTTTACTTTATGTCATATTTTTCTGTGATGTATGTGATCAAAGGGAAAACAGGTGTCCAGGTCTCCTGGTATACAAACCGACCATGATGACACCCTTTCTGGAGAGGGAGCAGAAACACCTGCAGAGGTTAGTTCCTCAAATACTGAAATTGCTTTTCACATATACATTCATTTCCAATAATTTTTCTGGACCTTTGAAAGATTACTTAACCTTGTGGATGTCACTACTCCTCATAAGCCTGTTTTATCAGTCAAATACATGATTATCCATGATGACTATTACATTTTCAAGTCAACGTTAATTCAAGTTAATTTAAGTCAGCTTTATTGTTATTTCTGTATGTTAAAAACATACAGAGGTGTGAAACATTGTTTCTCCTCCTCCCTTGGTGCTACGTATATGGCAGACATGACACAGAAAATACAACTTTGCACTATAACAATAACTACTTCTACTACAATAAATATAAAGTAAAAAATATATAAATATACAAAAGAACATAACTATGCAGGAAATATACATCACTGTACATGAATATATGAGTGTACAATGTGACACAGGGTAATGTACATTGTAGTGCAAAGTGGCGCAGATGTAGATGTCTTTCTTGGACTGGGTTTGTATTGTCATGATTGTTTTTCCTGTATGCTTCAGGATTCAGGTCAACTTTCAAGGTTGTCTGAAGAAAAAAACTGATTATTTCACACACAAAGTACCAGAGAAAAACAATTTTTTTCATTGATCACAAACAGTGGAAGAGACTGAAAATGAGAAGGGAAAGAGACGATTTAAAGGTTTACAATGGACAAATGTCATCGCCAAAGGTATACGAAGCATTTTTCCCTACTGCTCCTTTGGTTTCAAAAGGAACACAGGTTAAGAAAACCGGCAGTCCACAGCACGCACAGGAATTCTCATGTCTGGGTTACTGCCGGTTTGACGATTGCCCTGTGACAGTGCAAGTCAGCATTGACAATGAAGAAGAGTTGAAGGATACAATACAACTCAATGGAGAGAAGTGCTGTCACAATGGCCAGGAACTCAAAAGACAACCTATGTTGTCATGCACCCTAAAGGAGTTCTTCTCTGGTCCAGAGAGAGCATTGATATCGTCCAGCAGCGATGCAGGGAGGACATTGTATACTTAGATGCTACAGGTAACATCCTGAAGACAAGGCAAAAGTCAGCACCCTACTATGTATATGAATTGGTGGTGAGAAATCCAAACAAGGGTTCTTCTCCATTACCTGTTGCCACCACACTACATGGGACCACACTACAGCATCAGTGCTTTACTTCCTGTAGGCATCCCTGACGGATGTTTAAAGGTTCTGTGGGAGGAAGGGTACTCTGAAAAGCTGCCATGGTGGGCTGTGATGGGTCTATGGTTCTCATGCAGGCAATCTGCCTATCATTTGCCAGAAAAAACCTAAATGACACCATCAATCAATACTACAAGTTTGCAACAGGAAATGGAAAAGAGGACGACTTTGCCGTTCCAATTCTTCATCACTGCCCCAGATGAAGAATGCAAAGGGATTCTGTAAAAAATAGTAAGCAGAGCTAAAACCTCCTTTATTATGTGACTAGTGACTTACTGATTTGATTGACTTTTTTCCAAACAGTGCTCAAAAACACTATCACCTGGCCATGCACGTGTTTGGCCTCATGACAACGGCAAGCACTTTACAAGAACTGGATGAAGTAGTCAAGATCGCTACTGTTTTGTTCTCTGCGTAATGTCAGCGTCTCACCGTGTGTTTTATGAATTGCTATTTTTCTGTTATTTCTTTTGATTTAATAAATGTATTGTTAACCTTAATGTATGTATTGTGTATACACATGAGTGAAATGTTGTGTACCTCTACGCACATTCTTACGTCAAGTTGAAGTTTTATAAACCCCAAATTGTGCGTGACAATTTGTGTATGTATGTTTTAGAGCATTTTTAAATAAGGCCCCTGATCTCTTGTAACTTACAAATGAACAAAATGGATATTGCCTGGGAAACACACGTTTCAAGTATGACTATAATTTACAATTGAGGCGTTTAAAGTGATTCTTAGTGTTGAAGATTTCAGGAAATCCGTCATGTTTCATAAAATGTCTTCTTTAGAAATATTATTTTGTGCTTTTAACAAACGAATTAAAGGTCTGTATGAGGATGAGTGGAAATTAAATTTGGCTATAGTAAAATGCATTCATAATTGCTATTAATTTGAGTTTGTTGAAACAAAAGTTTGGGAGAATTATTCTCAGACAACCCTTCGACCTATAACATCAACCTTTCCGTTCCCATGCAGGCATATAAACCCCACATACCTCATTTCCCATCATGCTCTTCATTTCCGGCACATCAGTGTCTCTGGCTGCGTTCCAATACTCAAATTCGTCTCCTCCTTTCCTCCGTGCCCCGGAAGCTGATTATGTGTCCTCCTTTACTCCACTGTTCCAAAGCGCAATCTTGCCTCCTCCTTTCCTCCACATATTTCCGGCATACTTCCAGGGTAGGAAAGGAGGAGAGGAAAGGAGGAGACGAGAAAAAGTATTGGAAAGCAGCCTCTGTATCACCCTGCTTGGACTCTTTGGGCCTCATTCATCAATATTTTCGTAAAACTGTGTGTAAATTTATGTGTCAACGGCTACGAACTAACAAATTCCGCCGGATTTATCAAACATGCCTAAACACAGCATTTGTTCGTATTTCGTGCGTATATTGATAAATACCAATCAATCATAAATGACAAGCGTGTTCACAAAATTTTCGATTAGCATAAATCCACGCCCCTGAAATACCATATAAGTAGCTTGAAATCCCATTGCTGGCAATGTAAAGAGATGGCAGAGAAAAGGCAGAAGAAAAAAAACTGTTCTGAAGCGGCAAATTAAGTTTTGTTAATGGAAACAGAATAAAAAAAATACTCTGTTCAGAAGTGTAAGTAATTTAGTGTCGGGGCCGGGGAAGACCAAAGCCTGGCAAGAAATAACTGTTGCAGTAAATTCGGTGTTAAAGGTTCCGCCATAAGCTGCAACAGGTTAAAGGAAAATGGTTCCACATGAAACTGGAGGCGAATTATTGGAGACGTCGTTAGCTGGAATTACCGTGGAGGGTGACCGGGATCTGCTTTTCCCTGGTCTTGGATCAATCACTCTCCAATTCTTAAGGTAAATTTTTGTTTACCAGCCTTATCCTTGCCATAAATCCTGGGGGGCAGCTGCACCCAGGCCCTCGAGGGGGCATGGTTGACCAAAGTGGTAATGACACATGCAATACATCGTTGGGACCGTCATGTTTTCCCTAAATCAACTTGGAACGAATCCCTAGTTAAATAATTCGTTCAAATTAGAGCTATTACGTAATTAGGATCCTCCATAATAGTGTGCCCTCCCTTGCCTTTCCCTCCATTCAGCAGTCCCTCTCTAACGTCATTTTACCTTGTATAAAAATAACGACAACGATTGTACTAAGAACTAAGAACCGACATAGTAGCAGCAAGAGTACTAAAAGCAGTCAAAGAACAGCAGAACTTTCTGTTCAAAACCTGAAATTGTCATTTAAGATCATTATACCTGACCACCATTGCAGTGTCATTATATCCAGAAAGTTATTTCAAAATGTCAAGTCCGGTAAGGTAGCTAACCGGCAAGCATGCTGTATTCTTTGGATAATTTTTTCAACTATTTTAAAATTGCAGCGGCAGTTATAATTGTTGCTTAGTAACGTTAGCCACATTAACACGCTCAACATTCCACCAATGAGAAGTCAATGGAGGCGTTTTTTTTTTTAAGATTTGTAGTTCAAAAAGTATGAATCTATAGCTCAGAAAAATACAAGCAACCTGACCAGTATATTCACGCCAAGTTCGGTATGTCTACCTTAAAAACTGTTGGGGGAGATACGTCCGGAAGAACCAGGAATAATAATATTAAGAAGAAGAAGTAAAGATTCTATAGAAGAACAGTAGTTTGCGCCTTCAGCAAGCAAACTAATTAATTTTATTAATCATTATTACACAAATGAAGCCGAATGACCTGTTTTAATGTTGAATCCAACAGTGATTTTATATAACACTTTGAACCGTTATAATGTTACGATATTACTGCCAAATAATTTGCTACTCATTGTTAATCAAACAAAAAATGAGTGAATGGAAAAATAAAAGCAACAACACGAAAAACAAGCTTTATAGCCGTGTTTTTCCATTTTCGCACGCAATACGAACATTTTAGAGCGCTCGTGAAATTTCTTCGGATCCTACGAACAAACTGATATACGAAAACTTTGATAAATCCCACATTTTTTGCGTAAATGCATTTACGAACGATTTACAATCAAATTCGTTCGGCTCACATTTGATAAATGAGGCCCTTTAAACGGAAATCCAGCTCCACGCGAGTGATGACGAGCTATCCATTGTTCCAGAATCTTCTACCTAAGCAGTCTCCCGGGAACAATGGGGCACCTCTGGCTCGCAGTCACTGGCTGACTCGCTGTCGCAACCTACACGCTCCCGGAAGACTGGTCCAACTCCTCCCAGCTCCTGTTCCATATCCTTACCAATATCCTTTCCACTATCCTCCAACTGTGAATGTTTCTGCTGCTGACTCTCTCTCGCACAAGTATTGCTCTTCTCTCCTCCTGGCCTTTCCCTGCCCCCAAGCTCACAACCTGTCCACCACCACCATGCTGCCTCCGCCCCCAACTGCCCTCATGTTCTACCAGACTCCAATGTCTGCCCATTTGTGCTAGCAGATTTTACAAGGTGCAGGTGTATGTCTTCCGTCGCTGCTCTCCCCTTCCTGCTTCTCTGAACGCAGGATTTTACAATGAGACAGCATGCGATGGGCTCCGTCCTCCTCTGCTTCCAAGATCCTCACATTTCCTGAATTCTGAAGGCTTCTGCTGATACACAAATTTAAATTGCTGTTTTTCCCTGTTGTCGTAGGGAGCTAGCAGATTATCTAGCCATCATTGTGGAATTAGCAGTCTGTTTTAGGGTTTCTCATTTTCATACATACTGTAAAGTTCTCAGGTACAGTAAGTGTGCCACGAAGGTCTCGCAGTTCAAGGTGTGTAACTATTGGGAAGTTTTGGACAGAATTATACTGTTGGGTTTTTCTTGGGTTGAGAGCTTCTGTTTGTGGCATGTGCCATTCCACCCCACATTCTACCCATCTGTGCTCCACGGTCAACCCTCCTACTAATGCCTCCCTTAGCCTGCTCTCTGCTGCCCCCATGGTGTCCGCACCCGCCATCGTTCCCGCATCCAGGGTTTCTGATGTGTGGGGCTGACCCATTCTGCTCACAGGGGGTATGGCTATTTGCAACAATTTTAACAAATACGCAGTGTTCCAGACCTGGCTGCAAGTTTCTGCATGTTTGCAGCTTCTGCACCATCGCCCATTCACGCTTAGCCTATCCCATTACCTGCAGCCCCCCCTCAGACAAAGCATGACGACTAGTTTCACCCATCTACTCCAGTGAACATTCCAAAACCCCAGCATAAACTCTGTAATCGTCCCGACCCCGATTTCATTTCTTTTTTACTGACCAGTCTTACTCATGGTTTTACCCTGGCTTGGGCAGTCAGTCATTTGCAGAAACCTCAAATCAGCCAAAGCCGGATGACCAAGGAGGTCCAGTCTGGTTTTATGATTGGTCCTTTTGCTTCCCCTCGATTTCCAGTACTCAATGTAAACCCAATCGAAATTGCCAGTATTCTGCCAAAAAAATCTCCCTGCATGAGTACACCATCTCTTGAGGCAACAACCTAGTTTTCTCAGACGGTTACTCACTGTTGTATTGTACTGTGGATGATGCGATTAAGGTAATTAAATTCACTTGTAAGGGCACGTGGTTGGCTAAAGTGAACATCACGTCAGCCCTTAAATCCCAGCTAATGGCACCTCTTCGCTGTCAGGTGGTGGGATCAGTTTATTTTCCTGTGTGCCTCACTTTCAGGTGTAAAAGCAGGTCCAAAATTTTCTACACCCTCTCCGAGGATCTGTGCTGGGTGCCGTTGGATAATCGTAACATCCCGTTGGTTCTGCGTTTCTCCCCTTTCGTAACCTCCTGCTTCATTCCCGAACTGATTAGTGCAGGTTTTTCAGGACCTCAGCATTCTATCATCCAAGGAAAAAAAACCTCCTCCACCTCAAGCTTCTCAAGTTTCAAGGCATAGTCCTGGACACAGTGATATTCCATGTTTCTCTTCCCAAAGACAAACTAGACAGCATCTCCTCCCTGCTGTCAGGTTATGTGACAGAACATCATTATGAAAAGCTAGATTTCTTGTAGCCATTAGGGCACTTGAGTTTCACTATGCGCATGACAAATACTACTTCTCCCCTTTTGACTCCAAGCCCAAGAGCATACATTGTCTTTATCCCAAATACCATTCCTTATCAATAAACCCCTCTAAATTTACTCTCATTGTCTGACAATGGATTCCAATTGAACAATGGACTGGACTCAGTCCTTCGTTTGGATTTAAAATTCCAGTATTTTGCCAGTATTAATGGTCATTTTGGTAATTGATGAATTTACCAATATGTTGAAATAAACAAAACACTTATTTTCATATTATTAGACAAAATTAAGGAAAGATGTTGAGTTTAACCATGTTTCTGTCACTAACAAATGAATAAATAAATAAATGTTAAGATAAGGGATGACAGATAAAGAAAAAAGCAGCATGTGCTTCAGCAAGATTTTAATCCTGCTAAAGTAAGAGTTAAAAGTGACATCACCACTATTTATATCAATTAATTCCAACATGGGAGCCATGTTTGCGGGACATGGAGAACTCTGGGAGCTGGTGCTTCTGGTGGCAAAGCTGTTCTTCTCAACTGGATTGCTTATCTGGGCCAAGATATTGATCCAGAGGAGGAAACACCATGTTGCTGATCAAGGCAAAAGTTTGTGCAGCGGATTATCTCTGTGTGGCTGTGTCTTTAAGAGTGGTGTACAGTGTCTGCCCTTGGCTTGCACAGGGATGACTCGGCGTTTTTGTAGATGGTTTATTTGTCTTCTTGGGTGACCATGTTAGGTACAGCCATATTTGTGTGGAGATTTATTTAGTTATGCTCAAAATATATGGAGAATATAAAAGCAGAGTGAAGGTGAAATATGTTTGATAAAATGCATATATATTTATTAAAATAGCCTCTTCATTACATGTAATGTGTGTGTATATATATATATATATATATATATATATATATATATGGTTTTGGTTTGTGTATTGTGTGTTTTTTGTGTTCTTCTGGAGTGTGCCATGCTAAAACATGCTGCTATATCTTTAAATTTACAAGGATTATAGTTATAATTTCATTTTTTTCTCCTACATTTTTCAGCATGCAGCTGTGTGGGTGGGTTATGAATGCTAACAATATGCCATATACATGTATGCACACCTGCCTGTTAGTGGGTCCAGCACTGTGTGTGTGTATGTGTGTGTGTGTGTGTGTGTGTGTGTGTGTGTGAGTAGGTGGGTGTTTGTGTGAATGGCTGGATGAGTGTGGGTGATGTAGGTATGACTTGAGGAGAGGCTTTGTGTGTTACAGATAGGGTTGTGCAATGGGAATGTTTTATATCCAATGCCTTATTCATTACCATGATTATTATATGAAACCATGTTGTTCTGCTTGTTTGTTTTGTAGATGCTGATATTCTTTATTTCTCATTTTGAATCATCAGTTGCAAGCAAAGATTTTTAATGCAGTCTTCCTGGAAGGACTCAAAAATAAATAACTACTAAACTTCTATGCTTACAATGGACAAAAATGTGATATGCATCACTGATGAGGTACAATCCTTCCAGAATCTTCTGATCATGAGTTGTAATGAATTAAGTAAACAAGTAATGTTCAGAAATAGCCTTGACAGAAAAATATTGTCTGATTTTCTCCATTGGTCTCTGGTTCGTCTAAATTTATTGGATTCACTTTGTAAGCTACTGTAGATTACAGTGGCTGGTAAATAGCAAAATGTATATGTATTGTAATAACATAAAAATGTGTAATGGTACGAACCAGCCATTTAGCCCAACCAGACTCACCTTTCACTACATTGCAGGTCTGTTCTCATAACTAAATCTTCTCCCCTCCTTTATCCCTGCCCCAATTACAGTCAAACTGTTTAGCCTCCCACAGCAGCCCTCTCCCAACAGCACCAGTGGAGGCATCCATGACCACATGACTTCTCCGATGTCTACACTGCAGATGCACCAACAGTTGCGTGCTACCAATGTTGCTGGAGAATTACGAAAGCAGAATGTTGTATATCTGGTTTGTGCACTAGCTCTGTAATTATTCCAGAGTCAGGCTTGGGCCAGCTGCCTCATGCATGCCCAAGTAATAGTGTGACTGGGACTTTGACGCTCAGTCACAGGGCTCTCACCTGCTTCCCAAAAGCTGCAGGTTTTCACTGCTGCAGTATGATGCCTGGACACTGATCAGCTGTTACTCCACATTATTTTCCAATTAAACACATTATTGTTTCTGTACTGTCCAATTAATTTCTAAACTGTCTGCCAGACCCCCAAGCTTTGTATCATCTGTTGTAATTTTGCTTGTGACTCCCATATCAATGTCATTTATACAGACAGCAAAGAGTCAAAGGCCACGGCACACTCTGACGCACTACCCTAAAGTATGCCAACACTACCCCATCCCTAAATCCAATCTTAGCTTTTTTTCGTTGTTATTTTTTATAAGAAGATTTTTGATTGCGAGTTAGACCTTAGATATCAGAGCACTGCACTGCGCCGCGCCAAGAAATGATCAAATCTAAAGAATTCCAAGTTTCTGGACAGAAAAACTAACCCTAATCATAGACCTATCTATACTTTGTAGGAAAACATCACCTTTTTAGGTCAAACAAGACAGTATATCAGGAATGCTAAATTCTCCAATATACTCTTGACCCTAGTATGAAGTAAATTAGAAACAGCCTCTGAATTTGAGTGGGATTTGACTGAATGGTCACACGGTGTCATTTTAAATTAGTGCATGTGTGCTGTCATCTCTCTCACTCACAGTATAAAGTCTTCAGTGATTTAGGCACCCTCCTCGATGGTTGCAGCTGTGAGCCAAACTCTCTGGTGCCCTTCTCACCCAACCCCCAGGACAGGATATCCAGTTCACCCTCAGCATGACCAAAACCTCAGGAGGGTCTCCACACCATTCCAAAGCTAAACAACTTTAATCAACATCTGTTAACGCTAGATGCCAATATGAACCGTTTTTCTGTGTAATATTAATTACCAATTTTAGTTATCTTGTTTGCACAAAACAATAAATATACAATACTTGAGCCACATAAACTATCATTGCATATCAACTCAGATCACCTTTGACACTCCCAAGTACATAGGATCACAACTAGTAATTTAAATAAAAACATGTAAGGATGAGGAATGGGGATACTTTGTAGGTGGCTGAGATTAGACTGGTTGATTGCAAATGTCAAGGCGATGAGAGGAGTGTGTGTGTGTGTGTGTGTGTGTGTGTATGTGTGTGTAAATTTAAGAGCACTGCAGCTCTTATAAACTGATATCCCTCCTGCCGCACCCCTGAGAAGCCCCCTCAGTGCTCAGAGAGTGTGTGGAGAGAGCTGACGGATCAGAGTAATACTTGCCTTCTGTTTCTGCCCTCCCTTCCTTGCCAGGCCCTCTTCTATCCCTCAGCACCATGATGCCTCAAACCCCTGCACCTGTGGACCCCACCAAGATGGGCGTGGGAAGAGCCATCGCTGTGCTCACCTCAGGGGGTGATGCCCAGGGTAAGGTACACGTTAACGGACCGGGCTGACAGGCTGGGCTGGGCACGCGCGGAAGGCGGGGGCGGGGGCGGCGGATAGACGGACTGTCCCCTGGGAAAGGGGCTTCATGCTACCACAGGTGGAACCTGGGGACAGAAGTGGGGTGCTAAAAGGACCACCTGATTTTGTTTAGTGGGTTGAACACCAAAAGCTACTTTTCTGTGACAGTAATGCTCCAGCATCAAAACCCATAGGTTGGTTTTAGAAGAGAATTGTGGTGGCAATTTGATTTCATTGTGGCCAATCAAATCCTGTTTTACACTAGTGCATTTAGGTCAAACCAATACAACTATATTGCATTTAGGTCTTAATGCAAGAGCTTTTTTGCCTTGACTGATATGAGTAAGGACGGCTTTTCTCAAATGGTAACTGATACTTGTGCAGGAGATGCAGAGTCATCATAGTGTGTTTATGGCACCTCAAGTAAAGCCACCGAAGGCACATGATATAACTGCAGTCTGCTAGCGATGTATGTGTGTAATCTGATGTAGCCCACTAGTGATGTGTGTTTGTAATCTGCTTTAGCCCACTAGTGATGTGTGTTTGTAATCTGCTTTAGCCCACAAGTGATGTGTGTGTTAGCCTTGCTTTAGCCCACTAGCGATGTGTGTTTGTAATCTGCTTTAGCCCACTAGTGATGTGTGTTTGTAATCTGCTTTAGCCCACAAGTGATGTGTGTGTTAGCCTTGCTTTAGCCCACTAGCGATGTGTGTTTGTAATCTGCTTTAGCCCACTAGTGATGTGTGTTTGTAATCTGCTTTAGCCCACAAGTGATGTGTGTGTTAGCTTTGCTTTAGCCCACTAGCGATGTGTGTTTGTAATCTGCTTTAGCCCACTAGTGATGTGTATGTTAGCCTTGCTTTATCCTACTAGTGATGAGTGTGTGTAATCTGCTTTAGCCCACTAGTGATGAGTGTGTGTAATCTGCTTTAGCCCACTAGTGATGTGTGTTTGTAATCTGCTTTAGCCCACTAGTGATGTGTATGTTAGACTTGCTTTATCCTACTAGTGATGAGTGTGTGTAATCTGCTTTAGCCCACTAGTGATGAGTGTGTGTAATCTGCTTTAGCCCACTAGTGATGTGTGTTTGTAATCTGCTTTAGCCCACAAGTGATGTGTGTGTTAGCCTTGCTTTAGCCCACTAGCGATGTGTGTTTGTAATCTGCTTTAGCCCACTAGTGATGTGTATGTTAGCCTTGCTTTATCCTACTAGTGATGAGTGTGTGTAATCTGCTTTAGCCCACTAGTGATGAGTGTGTGTAATCTGCTTTAGCCCACTAGTGATGTGTGTTTGTAATCTGCTTTAGCCCACAAGTGATGTGTGTGTTAGCCTTGCTTTAGCCCACTAGCGATGTATGTTTGTAATCTGCTTTAGCCCACTAGTGATGTGTATGTTAGCCTTGCTTTATCCTACTAGTGATGAGTGTGTGTAATCTGCTTTAGCCCACTAGTGATGAGTGTGTGTAATCTGCTTTAGCCCACTAGTGATGTGTGTTTGTAATCTGCTTTAGCCCACTAGTGATGTGTGGTTGTAATCTGCTTTAGCCCACTAGTGATGTGTGTTTGTAATCTGCTTTAGCCCACAAGTGATGTATGTGTTAGCCTTGCTTTAGCCCACTAGCGATGTGTGTTTGTAATCTGCTTTAGCCCACTAGTGATGTGTATGTTAGCCTTGCTTTATCCTACTAGTGATGAGTGTGTGTAATCTGCTTTAGCCCACTAGTGATGAGTGTGTGTAATCTGCTTTAGCCCACTAGTGATGTGTATGTTAGCCTTGCTTTATCCTACTAGTGATGAGTGTGTGTAATCTGCTTTAGCCCACTAGTGATGAGTGTGTGTAATCTGCTTTAGCCCACTAGTGATGAGTGTGTGTAATCTGCTTTAGCCCACTAGTGATGTGTGTTTGTAATCTGCTTTAGCCCACTAGTGATGTGTATGTTAGCCTTGCTTTATCCTACTAGTGATGAGTGTGTGTAATCTGCTTTAGCCCACTAGTGATGAGTGTGTGTAATCTGCTTTAGCCCACTAGTGATGTGTATGTTGGCCTTGCTTTATCCCACTAGTGATGAGTGTGTGTAATCTGCTTTAGCCCACTAGTGATGTCTATGTTAGCCTTGTTTTAGTCTGCTAGTGATGTGTGTGTCAACTTTGTTTATTATAAATGGGCTACATCCTGTCATACTGCATGTACACATTAAAAAACAGTCCCAGAAACACTTGTCTTCACTTACAGACCTTTAAATAAGCTGAAATGGCTAATATAGGTCATGTTAATTTCCAGTGATTTCCCCTTTACTTTTAGCCAATATTTGACTTTGTGTTATGAATTCTCGGTCCAGTTTCAAAATGTTATATTTTCCCATGTATTCTCATGTGTATTCTCAGGAATATAAATAAACTCTCAGTTTAAAGATTAGCATGGACATTGAAATGGCCACATTGAATAACTGCCTCTTATAGGTGCAATTTGTGAAGGGTACGAGAAACTGCAGGGTTCCCAAAATATCACCACCTCAATGGAATCCCAGCCATGACTTTGTCTGAGGTGGCCTCTATTCATTTACTCTTAACTTCGACTTGCAATTAAACAGGAGTTTTAGCTTTTTCACATGCACAGTTTGTTTATTTCAGTAATCACTGAAATTAACTTCCCAAATTGTTTTACATTTAAAAAAAACTCCCCACCCTGAACACATTCAGACTGATTAGTCCACTGCAGTGGACCGCTCCCATTGAGTCAGGAGATGCGATTCCTCTCACTCATGTGACGACTATCCCCCGCAAGTTTCCACACTGCTCGCGCACCCATCACACACTGCCTTTGTCCTCCGAGGATGATGCAGTGAATATGTACTCAGTTGTTGCATCCACAGGTACCCGGCTGACCAGAAGTCACCACTCAAGAGTAATGAGACCAATAAAACCGGATTAAACCCCTTTCAATTGGCTCAAACCCCTTTCGAGGCTGGACCAATCGTTGTCTCAACGATGCAGGCTGCTGGCCGTAGCTGGCGCAGTCCCCAGCGAGGCTGGGCCAATCACCACCTCACGGATCCAGGCTGCGGGCCATAGCTGGCGCAGTCCCCAGCGAGACTGGGCTAATCACAGCCTCACCGATCCAGGCTGCTGGCCATAGCTGGCAGAGTCCCCATCGAGGCTGGGCTAATCACAGCCTCACCGATCCAGGCTGCTGGCCATAGCTGGCGCAGTCCCCAGCGAGGCTGGGCCAATCACGGCCTCACCGATCCAGGCTGCTGGCCATAGCTGGCAGAGTCCCCATCGAGGCTGGGCTAATCACAGCCTCACCGATCCAGGCTGCTGGCCATAGCTGGCGCAGTCCCCAGCGAGGCTGGGCTAATCACAGCCTCACCGATCCAGGCTGCTGGCCATAGCTGGCGCAGTCCCCAGCGAGGCTGGGCCAATCATGGCCTCACTGATCCAGGCTGCTGGCCATAGCTGGCGCAGTCCCCAGCGAGGCTGGGCCAGTCACCGCCTCACCGATCCAGGCTGCTGGCCATAGCTGGCAGTGGTGCTGCTGGGACTCCAATGCCCGTTTGCAGAGCTCATGCTTCCATCAGAGCAGGCGTCTTTACTGCATGAGCCACCTGGAGGCCCCTGACCTTTTGTCTGTATTAATGATAGCTTACACCTTTGACCTTTTCCGGGCCCATATGACCTCTTGAGCATGTGATATAAATGTGATATACGGCAGGTGTAAATGTACAGTGGATATAAAAAGTCTACACACCCCTGATAAAATGTCAGAACCTTTTCTACCTTTATGGTGAAATTTAAACCTATAAATTAAAGTGAAAAACAATAAGAATTTTAGGGAAAACTAAACTAAAAAATGTACAGTAACCTGGCTGCATAAGTGTACACACCCTTGCAAAACTAACTCTGTCAAATTGACTGGGCATCTCATGTACACATCCCTCTTCAGGTCACTCCACAGATTCCATGGTATATCCCATACCTTGGAAAATTTTTTGTAACCCTCTCCCGATATTTTTCAACAATGAGATCCCGTACCTGCTTTGTAAGCTCTTTGCAGCCCATGGCTTTTCCAGCTGGACGTTACCAAGAAGATTTCCGGAAAATCCTATAGGGACAGCTGTACTTTATTTTGGGTATATCAGTCACTTTAATTGATGGCAGGTGTGTGCTAATGAGTATTTAACATGAGTTTGAATGTGATTGGTCGATTCTGAACACTGCCACATTCCCAGTTATAAAAGGGTGTGCACACTTATGCAACCAGGTTATTTTATATTTTTTATTTTTTCTCTAAAATGATTCTTATTGTTTTTCACTTTAATGTATAGGCTGCAATGTCACAACAAAGGTTGAAAACGTGGCATGATTTATCTTGGTTTCATTTTTTTACATCACAAAAACCTGCAATTTTAACAGGGATGTGTAGACTTTTTATATGCACTGTGTGTGTGTGTGTGTGTGTGTGAGAGAGAGAGTGTGTGTGTGTGTGTGTGTGTGTATAAATGAGAGCAGATATTTGTTTAGGTCTCCTGACATTTCAGTTGGGTATGTTAATACCCCCCCTTTCTAGGTAGTTTATAAGTTTATCTGCACATTTTTATTTTTAACCCCCCACTCTCTCTCTCTCTGCCCATCTACCTCTCTCCCTTTCTCTCCCCTCCCTCTCTCCCCCACCTCCCTCCTTCTCTCCCCTCATGCTCCTATCCCTCTGTCTCCCCCTCTCCTCCCATCTCTCTGCCCTCCCTCATGTTGGGGATACTGTAACAGCTGTGACCTTTGTAGCAGAGGGCATTGGCTGGCCAATCAGGGAAGCCTGCTCTACTCCACAGATTTGCTGTGTTGTAACGCGAGCTTTAGTGGGCAGACTGACAGTAATCTATCCCCAGACTCCTTGCCCTTTAAATGAGCCCACATATTAAGAGAGATGGAAGCTGAGGTTTCTAACCCCACCCTGTATTAAAAGCAGATTCACAGCTTGTATGTCCAGGTCAGGCAGCGCTTCTCGGTACACTGATTCACCCCTAAGATTAGAAATAAGTTTGCACAGACCAGGGCCAGACTCCTACAGCACTGTGTCAGGGTCAGACCCTATAGAACCGTGTCGGGGTCAGACTCCTGCAGCACTGTGGCAGGGTCAGACCCTACAGAACCGTGTCGGGGTCAGACTCCTATAGCACTGTGTCAGGGTCAGACCCCTACAGAACTGTGTCAGGGTCAGACTCCTACAGCACTGTGTGTATGCCCAGGCAAAAGCATCTAGTATGCATTGAAGATCTTCTTCTGTGTAGGCGACAATGGTGTTATCATCTGCATATTGCAGCTCTACAATAGATGTGTGACATGTCTTGGACCTGGCCTTGAAACTGTTTAAGTTGAACAGTTTGCCATTTGTTCTATATGTGACTCATTTGGTGGAGAATGAAAACTGTAAACAGGTTGGGAGGGAATCATGCATCCTCAATCTTTAAGAGAATGTGAGCAATAATTTTCCCAGTTGCGGAAAAGAGAGAGATGCCCCTGTAATTTCCACACTCTTTCTTGTCTCCCTTTTTAAAAAGGATGACAGGATGTTGTCTAGACTGGCGTATAAAGCTTCCTTGACATCTTCTTGCAGCACTGAGTCAGGGTCAGACTCCTACAGCACTGTAACTGGATCAGACCCCGACAGTACTGTAATAGGGCCAGACCCCTACAGCACTGTAACAGGGCCAGACCCCTACAGCATTGTAACAGGGCCAGACCCCTACAGCACTGTAACAGGGCCAGACCCCTACAGCATTGTAACAGGGCCAGACCCCTACAGCACCGTATCAGGGTCAGACCCCTACAGCACTGTAACAGGGTCAGACTCCAACAGCACTGTAATAGGGCCAGACCCTACAGCACTGTAACAAGGCCAGACCCCTGCAGTACCAGGGCCGGACTCCTGCAGCACTGTGACAGGGTCAGACTCATACAGCACAGTAACAGGGCCAGACCCCTACAGTACCAGGGCCGGACTCCTGCAGCACTGTGTCAGGGTCAGACTCATACAGCACTGTAACAGGGCCAGACCCCTACAGTACCAGGGCCAGACTCCTGCAGCACTGTGTCAGGGTCAGACCCCTACAGTACTGTAAAAGGGCCAGTCCCCTACAGCACTGTAACAGGGCCAGACCCCTACAGCACTGTAACAGGGCCAGACCCCTACAGCATTGTAACAGGGCCAAACCCCTACAGCACCGTATCAGGGCCAGACCCCTACAGCACTGTAACAGGGCCAGACCCCTACAGCATCGTAACAGGGCCAAACCCCTACAGCACCGTATCAGGGCCAGACCCCTACAGCACTGTAACAGGGTCAGACCCCTACAGCACTGTAACAAGGCCAGACCCCTGCAGTACCAGGGCTGGACTCCTGCAGCACTGTGACAGGGTCAGACTCATACAGCACTGTAACAGGGCCAGACCCCTACAGTACCAGGGCCGGACTCCTGCAGCACTGTGTCAGGGTCAGACTCATACAGCACTGTAACAGGGCCAGACCCCTACAGTACCAGGGCCAGACTCCTGCAGCACTGTGTCAGGGTCAGACCCCTACAGTACTGTAAAAGGACCAGACCCCTACAGCACTGTAACAGGGCCAGACCACAACAGTACTGTAACAGGGCCAGACCCCTACAGCACTGTAACAGGGCCAGACCCCAACAGTACTGTAACTGGGCCAGACCCCTGCAGTACCAGGGCCGGACTCCTGCAGCACTGTGACAGGGTCAGACTCATACAGCACTGTAACAAGGCCAGACCCCTACTGTACCAGGGCCAGACCCCTACAGCACTGTAACAGGGCCAGACCCCAACAGTACTGTAACTGGGCCAGACCCCTACAGTACCAGGACCAGACTTCTACAGCACCGTGTCAGGGTCAGACTCATACAGCACCAGGGCCAGACTCCTGAACAGCTGTAACTTTGACAATAAGTTGATAGATATTGTCTAGATCACACAAAGGAATCCTCATGGATGTATTCTAGACCAATATCTCATTTGAGAATTGGTCTGGCAAACAGGCTAACTCGGCTTAAACCGGCAAAAATATGTTCCATTATGTCTTTAGTTAAAATTGGCAGAATAAAACTATGAACAGTGTTCATATGTACTGTGTTAAAAAAATAACTAGACAAAAAAGTGACAGTGGTGGTGAAAATTGACATGCAGTTCCTTCAGACTCCCGTTCTGTCTTTTTCAGGTATGAATGCTGCTGTCAGAGCGACAGTCAGAGTGGGCTTGTACACCGGAGCCAAGGTCTTCTTTGTTCATGAGGTCAGTGTACTGTTGGGGTGTATGTGTAATGTACTACGGTGGCTCAGACGTTCATGTTGTGTGAAATGCATTTAAAAGCTGTGAAAAATAAATAGGGGGGTTGAAATAGAGATGAGGGATTCTTTTTTAAATGTGTTGAAAAATAAATAAGGTAGGGTGATGAGGAAATATTTTTCAGAAATGTGGTGAAAAATAAATAGGATTGGTGAAATTAAAAATAGAGATTTTGGTATATTTCTAAAGTGTGAAAAAAGATTAAAAAAGGATTGGTGAAATGAAAAAGAGATCAGATATTTAAAATTGGTGAAGTTAAAAAAGAAATGAGGAAATACTTTTCAAAAATGCAGTGAAAGAGAAATATTATTGATGGAATTAAAAAATATTTGAAGCAGTATGGAACCTGTTTACATCCAGACAGAGGTTGTTCCTCTCATTCTCTTAACGCAGACTAATTTTAGGACGAGGTGTAAGCTCCACCAACACAACATTCTCCCAAGATTCTTTGCGAAGAGCTAACTTAGCCTTTAGCATGGCTTGACATGGTTTTCACAAACTTTTCTTTAAAATTTCAAGCCCTGGGTGCATTCCAGTCCTCCTTTCATCCACTACCACCTCGACTCCTTTGCACCCCAAAAACTGATCTACGTGTCCTCCCCCCCTCCAATGTTCCAAAATCGTAGGAGACAAGATTTAGCATCATTTGGTTCCCTCCCTTTTTCCTCCAGGCGAAGGATACATCCAAGGGGCCAGCTTTCAGCTCTCAACCTAGGCACCAGAAAAAGTATCGCCATCTAGCAGGTTGCAGGCTGAAACACTTTTCCCATTGGACATCCATTTTTGACAACATATAAAAAATAGTTATGCTCATACAATGATATTCAGTCTTAGCTCAAAATAAAATGAACACTCCAGATATTATATTGCAGTGGTTTTCTGTTTTGTTTTTTTTATTTCATGGCTTGTCCTCTACCTCCCTTTTTATGTTTAATTTAATCCAATATCATTTTCATTGTTGTGGCTAATTGTAATAACTAATGAAAATATAGGAACATTTAAGTATGGTATTGTGTCATTTATTTAAAATGATAGTGGGTGTAATTCATAGTTGCCAACTAAAATGTAAAGGAAACAGCGAGTGGGGGGGAGGTTTGGGCAACGCTGTGCCTGTTGAGAAGGGGTTTATTACAATTAATACAAATTCTCATTTACTTACTATAAAAATCAATTTGTCAGTTGTCGTAGCCTATGTATTTTCTCAGATGAGATTCTTCAAATGTGGATACATTTCTTGCAGAGTGGAAAGCTCAGCTAGCTCTGCGGAACGGTGGGGGAAGGCTTTCAAGTAACTTCTTCAACGCATCATTGCTTTGGGTGCGTTCCAATACTCAAATTTCGTCTCTTCCTCTACTCAACTACCACTTTGTCTCCTCTGTGCCCCGGAAACTGATTATGTGTCCTCCTTCCCTCCACTGTTCCAAAACCAAATCTCGTCTCCTCCTTTCCCGTTTCCTCCTTTCTTCCAAACGAAGGATACATTGATGTGTCCTACCGCGGAAGTCTTTTGGCATTTCTGGGTGACATCATCGCGCTCACAATCAGTCAGACTAAAAGATCATACCACAGAATATTTCACCATCGAAAAGTTCTAAAACATGACAAACGCTCTGCCAACACTTAAGTGTAAGGACCAGAACAGTAAACAGTAATCAGATAATTTACATTAATGGGAAAACCTTTGTTTTGCGAGTGACTGACATTGATATTTTAATGCATAAAAAGGGCTGGCAGCATTCGAGAAGCGTGTTTGGCTTTGGTATCCTCAGAATCAGTCAAAGTTACTACGTTATCAATAGTCGATGTCGACTTTGATGATGGGTGAATTGGATTAGCTGTTCCAATTTTACATTTCATCTCCTCCTTTCCTCTTCTCCTCCATTCGTTTCCTTCCCTCCATTCCTCCACATACCTCTGGGGTAGGAAATGAGTGGAGGAAATGAGGAGTCGAGAAAGAGTATTGGAACACACCCACTGTGTCTTTTTCTTTGAGCATGTGTCACAGGAGACAACTTTACATGTCCGTTGGTGATCAAAATTACACTACCTGGTTCTGCAGTTGTCTCCATTGACTTCCAAAGGAGTCGCTGTCTCTATATGTTTACATACTCTAAGGGTGCAGCATTATTGATCACATGTGAGCGGCTCAGAAGTTTTTGAGTAAAAAGTTGAGTAGCTAACGATTCCCTGCATAATTCTTGTAAGGAAGGCAATCCCTTAACATGGTTTACACAAAAGATAGGAAACTAGACATTCAGTTATGTACAGACGGTCCCCGACTTACAGTGGGGTTAACACAAAAGCCCAAAAAGTCTCCTTCAGCCTTTAAGGCTGTGCTTAAATAGGAGGCGTAATTGCAAGTTGATTAGGAATCACTATCAGGTGAGCCTGCCTGTTATTGAGGCCACTGCTGTTGCAGGTCTGGTTAGCTCTCCAGTCCGAGGGAAGGAACCAGGGCCTTCATTCATAAACCGTGCGTATGCACAAAAAACACTCCAAAATGTGCGTACGCTGATTTTCACACACAATTTGGCATTTACAAAACTTCTACTTGACGTGAGAATTAGCATACTGGTATGATACGTTTGACCCAGGCATACGCACATTTAGGGCACACATTTGCTCTAAATAGCACATCCTAGAAACGAAAAGAAATTTGCACTATAGTTTCCTTTCTCCTTTTCATTTTAGCCATAAATGATAAATTAACAGATACACAGATATGAGCAATCAGTGCATTATTAGTCAATGTATTTCCGACTTTTTTTTTTGCCCACGATGACGCTTGGCTAATGAGTCGATTTCGCTTAACATGACTGTACTCTTGGAACTCTGGGCTGAACTGGGGCCGGTGCTGGAGCGCCCTACACGTAGCAACCATTCAATACCTGCCCATCTGAAAATCCTGTCAACTGTAAGGTTCTTGGCCTCTGGGAGTGTCCAGCGGGAAATAGCGGACTAGTCGGGTATATTCCAGCCCTCATTCAGTCGTATCATACCATGGATGGTCCCTGAGCTCGATGTATATCAAATTCCACTATACAGAGGAAACATCCAAAAGCAATTCGCAGCGATGACCGGTTTTCCCTATGTAACTGGTGCAATCGACCGCTCTCACATTGCAGTAAGGGAGAAGTCAGTGGCTGAATAACTGTAAGTAAATCACAAGAATTAGTTGTGATTCATAACAGAGTTTGTGTTGTGTATGCAAGTTTTATAAATCAGATTTTTTTTTTTTGCATATGCAAACTGGTAGGTTTTGGCGTACGTAACTGTTTAGGCACAAAAGTACACGAAGTTTTATGAATGAGGCCCCAGGAGACTGACAGCAGTACCACGGGAGGAGCCAAGGAGCTTGTTCCTCCTTCCGCCTCTGCCGGTGAAACTATAGGTACAGCCGAATGGTAGATAATTATTTATCCTATTACTTTATTCAAGCAACGTTGGCTATAATCCACAGCAGATTTAACATTTTCTAAGTTGAAAATACATTCTCACATTCAACTTTACTCATTTCACCACACTTTAAAAATATTCCCTTGTCTGTACTTTTTATTTCATCTATCCTATTTATTTTTCACCACATTTTTGAACAATTTCCTCTTTTTTTTTTTTTAATTTCATGAACCTTTGTAATTTTTTTGTCATTTTTGAACAAAATATTTCCTCATCTCTTTTTTAATTTCACCAACCCTTTTAATTTTTTTCCACCATCTTTTTTAACTGCCTCATGTAGTTTTTTTTTAATTTCACTAACCTTTTTATTTTTAGTCTCTTTTTTTCAACCATCTATTTATGTTTCACCACTTGTAAATAAATTCCACATAGCTTGCACTTCTGGGCCACCGTAGTATGCACTGGGGGTACAACTCTTATGCTCACAAAGAATCATTACAAGGGCTGTAGCAAAGGGCTGTTGATGCAATGAAGTACCACCGTAGGGGATGCTAGATTGGTTTTGAATTCAAATCACAATCTTCTGTTGTTATTTTATCAGCACCTGTTTCAAAGCAGGGATTAAATGCTTTATTTTTTTTTGATATTTCAATTTAGGATTTTCCATTGTGAAAGTTTGTGAAAATGTAGAATTAACTTGGGCAAGCCAATATGTTATTAGATCAATTAATCAATCAATGTTTTCTCAACAATTTGTGTTTGGTTATTCTTTGTAATTTGTACAACTACGAACACTGTTACAATGAGCCCGCTATATTATGTGAGAATGACCCTTGCAATGGGACTAGTTGTCACAAATTAACTGTGCCAACTTAGTCAGTAATAACTAGATTTTTGAATAACCTATGGGGATATTGAAAACATGTTACACCTGAGGCATACAACTTTTATGCACAACTGAGAGAAACCTTCTCAAGTACATAGTGGCCTGGAGAACAAGAAGTGTAACAACCATCGCCGATTTCCCCTATTCACGTATGAGTAAAATTACAAACATTTCAAAATCTGAGAAAAAACTACTCAAGTACTGTAACAAGTTTTCGTAATCTTGTACTTAGCACTTATGGAACATATATGATGTGGAATTCATGACAAATTTACACATTTACTTGTAAGCTTATGCTCAACAGTGATTTTTACACCTTTCTGTGCCTTCATATTACCTCTGTTGTTTTAAATGGGGTGTGTCCTCCTCCACAGGGTTACCAGGGTCTGGTGGACGGTGGTGACAACATTCGGCCTGCTAGCTGGGAGAGCGTGTCCATGATGCTGCAGCTGGTGAGGCACATTCACCCTGTAACACCAGCCAATGGTGGTTTTGCGTTGGGTTGAGTGCTAATTTCTGAGTGTTTGTGTTGTTTTGTCATTGGGTTGTGTACTGAATTCAGAGTGTTTGTGTTTGGTTTGTCATTGGGCTGTGTACTGACTTCTGCATGTTTGCATTGTTTTGTTGTTGGGTTGTGTACTGATTTCTGAATGTTTGTGTTGTTTTGTCATTGGGCTGTGTACTGATTTCTGAATGTTTGCGTTGTTTCGTCGTTGGGATGTGTACTGATTTCCAAATGTTTGCATTGTTTCGTCGTTGGGATGTGTACTGATTTCCGAATGTTTACGTTGTTTCGTCGTTGGGCTGTGTCCTTATTTCCGAGTGCTTGTGTTTGGTTTGTCATTGGGCTGTGTACTGATTTCTGAATGTTTGCGTTGTTTTGTTGTTGGGTTGTGTACTGATTTCTGAATGTTTGCGTTGTTTCGTCGTTGGGATGTGTCCTTATTTCCGAGTGTTTGTGTTGGTTTGTCATTGGGCTGTGTTCTGAGGAGGTAATCTGACCTTTCCGGGCATCAGTAATGGGCTGGGGGGGGAAGAGGAGAGCGGTCTGATGACTCAGACAGGAGCCAAGAGAAAAGGCCAATATTTAGTAGGTGACTGTAATTCAAGCATGAGTAGTATTTAATTTCTCTTTCTCTACAAGCACTCGATTCAGTAAACCTGTAAGTTTCATTGACATTGCAACATATTCTCAAAACATACATTCAAACCTGATGCTTCTCAAACATTTTAGAGGCAAGTACCACCTTTCACACTACCAAGAAAATATAAACAAATATAGACTTTAAAAAGCTTGAAATAAAAAGTAAGTATTGTCAATAAACAGACCAATTACAATTACTGTGATGTGCCTCAGTTGAATTAATGCAGATTATTGCAAAAAATGCTCAACGTTTAACTCTATTTAACACAAAACATGTTTTAACAGAACATCTATGCAGTGTTTACATATTTATTTTCAGAACCATTACGTCTAATTCTATTCAATTGTGTCTAACCAGTGAGACACAGAATCAACAAGTCACAACACACAAGCTATGTCAGTATTTCATGTTGACACCAGTGAGAGCAATCCAATGTGGCAAAGGTATGCAGGCGTAAAAGGCATCAAAGTTTGAACAGCATGGTCTGAGCGTGCATACTATGAGCGAACCGTCTCCAGAAATTGCCAAGTGATTTTTGTCAGAGCTGTAAGCTCTACGCATTGAGTTTCAGTGAGGCTCCCATGCTTTTAATTGAGAAATGGTGTGTAGTTGCATCAGTGGAAAAAAGACAGCAAATCCGGTTGATTATGCAGCCTGTTGCCAGAAAGTATTTGCATAAATGCCAAGCCAGATATGTCACTTTTTACCCAGTCTGGTTCTAGCATTTGGTTGCTAAGACAAAAACCTGAGAAAGGCTGTTAGTTGTCATTCTCTATACAGCATACCCAATTGCTTTAGATCTTTTTCTTGAACAATAAAAATAGTCCAAAACCAGGCATTGAAAGTATTTAAGTGCAGTTCCTGTGTATTTTGCGAGCTGGGTAAAGAAGCAGTTAGTAAGCTGGCTAATGGATAAATGTAAATTCATAAAAGTTTGTTTCTTAGCTTGCTATAGCTGTCTACTAGCAACTAACATTACTAACTAGCCAGCCACTGATAGCTTTATTAGAACAACCTATGTGGCTCAAAAGGTTGTTAGCTATAGAATTCCTCAATTAGGATAAATATCTACCTATTGATAAGCTTATTCACATGCCAGCTAACATTCAAGGTGACCATGTCCTAAATCATTGTATTTGTCCTGCGTATCACCTGATGTTGTTAGTTTATATTAAAAGGACTTGAAAGGGTGTGGTAGGAAGTCCTTGGAGATGACTGCAACCTTCGGAGTTCTCAGAACAGACTATTTGTCATTTGAAAAATCTGATGTTTTTTCCCTTCCCTATGCTCCCTTAAGACCACTTGCATAATTCTGGGTGTGCACGCCTCACAGTTTGGGAGGCACAGATCTGATGTTGTACGGCAAACAGCATTTCAGTGGAATGAATTCAGACAAAATCAAATTCGCAACATTACAGACATTTGATCTTGGGCTTGGAGTCCAAGGGGGCAGCATCGCGCCTCACTATTTTGGGTGAGGTGAACCCTTGCTGGACCACGAGAAGAGAAGGAGAAATACAGAAGAAAGGGAGGTAGATGTGAAGGTGGAGATGGGGAGGGGGAGGGATGCCAGAAGCAGTGAGCGTTACAGGAGATAAGGTACATGACAATTTTATATCTGCATAGAAAACCGGATTGGATGGTTTTTGAGTGAGGGGTTGTCTGAAAATACTTCTCTCGAACTTTTGTTTGAACAAATTCCAATTATAAGCAGCAACAAAATGAATTTCTTAACAAAACTTCATTATAAAGAAAGGAAGAATATATGATATATAAAGTGAAAGACATTAGATGAATCTGTTGAAAATAACAAAATAATCTTCCAAAGTTACTAATTTTCTCCTTTCTCCCAAGTAGAAAATCGGCCTCTTTCTCTCAGTCGGGTTTTGTACCGACTTCCTGGCTATTGATTAAATACAGTGTTCTTGCACAGACATGACAGAGTGTGGTGAGTCTCCACTGGACAACCATGTCTGTCTTTCTGTCCTCGCCGGGCAGCCGTGTCTGTCTGTCCTCTCTGGGCAACTACCATATTTATTTGGGTATAATACGCACATTTAAATAATGCACACCCCTAATTATGGGCGATGAAATCCTGGAAAATATATCACTGACTGCACTGAGTTTTGCTTAGTATCATTGCAGGCTGTGAGACATGGAGATCGCAGCGGCAGGCCATGTCACAGTGTATGGAAAAGGAATTTTTAGTCAGATTTATTGTAATTGCCCTCCTCTCTCATAGTGATTTAATTCTTCATTACAGGCCAGTTACTTTGGACAAAATATTAGGGGGTGTAACAGTACATGTATTTTTCCTGAACTGTTCGGTATGCGACTTCCTCGGTTCGGTTCGTCCTGTGACCAAAATGATTACTGTCAAAATAGTCTATTTATGTCTATTTATGTCTCCTACTCGTATGCGCAGAACAGAAATTCTACAGCGCGAGTTTTACCTGGAAAGTTTTGTCAGTGCACCTGTTGTTGTCTATCAGCTGTAGCATGCTAGTTGGCTTCAAGCAAGGGGCCAGCTTTCTGAGCACCGGAAAAAGTGTTGCCATCTAGCAGGTTGCGGGCAGAAACACTGCTTTCTCATGGGACTCCATTCATGTTTGACAGCATTTTAAAAATAATTATCCTCATATAATGATATTCAATCTTCTCTCAAATTAAAATTGATACTCTGGAAATGATATTCCAGGAGTTTGCCTTTTTTTTTACAATGCACTTAAAGATACAAACATTTTTATTTCCCCAAAAATGCTGGGATGTGGGTCTCACCCTCTGGGTGGCTCACAGGATAAATTGTTTCCAGGAATGCTTATTAAAGAGCGGCAGAATATTCGTGCCTGTTGTTGAAAGTATACTGAAACGGGAACAATTCCCATTATGACTGCCTAATTAAAAAGTTTGTTTATATAGCCTATACTTGTTTAATTTTTAATGAATTTGGGTTCTCCGTTAAAATTATTGAAACAACCTGCAAGTTGTTGACAGCAGGTTACTTTGTATAGTTTTATATTTTTGGTTGTGGAGATTGATGTAAATCATGCTTAGGCTGTCTGGGCGACAATAATTTTGTGAATAGTTGAACATTATTTTTGTATATAACTTGTAAATGTGATTCTCACTGTTCATGACCTGTCTTACACCTCCCTTTTTATGTTTAATTTAATCCTATATCATATGGGTTTTCACTATTATTTTTTGTGGCTAATTGCAAATGCTAATTAAAATTTAGGAACATTGAAGTATGGTATTTTGTCCTGTATTTCAGATGACAGTGAGTGTAATTCATACTTGGCAACTGGAATAGTGAGTGCAGTGAGGTTTGGGTAATGGTGTGCCTGTTTAGTAGGGGTTTATTACAAAATTGGTTATTATAAATGTTAAGTAGCTACACAAGACATACATACATACATCAAAACAGGCAGGAAAGCTATATGACTTTCGTAAGTGTCTTTATTGAAATCATTCACATAGACATTAGCCATAATAGGCTTTAGCAATTTTGTGATGAAGACGATATAGAAATAATTCATTTTATATTAATCATGATTTTCATATGCAAGGACAAAAACTCGGCATTAATCTCTGCTGCCAAAAAGTTTGTAGGATAATGAATTGCACGATAAAAAGCATGAATAAGAAAATTCTTGTTTATTTACTATAAAATAAATTTGTCAGTTCTCGTAGGCCAGACATGTCCAAAGTCCGGCCCTGGGGCCAATCACGACCCAAGGTCAGATTTTACACGGCTTGCGGCTTCCTTCTTAAAATGTATTATTTATGGCCCGCCAGCACTGCCAAACACAATGAATAAATCATACAGGTTCAAAATGCAATTCTTCTTTTCACATCATGGTGGCAGCACCACTCTCTAACTCTGTCTGGCAGTGTGAACCATGCTGTGACCCCTTGCTGCTAATTTCTACCATGGCGACTGTCGATAAAAAGTGGAAAGTTGATAGTGAGGGCCGCCACTTCCAGAAGAGATGGAAATTGCAATATTTTCACCGAAAACCGAAGCAATTGTGTTTGCCTAATTTGTCAAGAGACTGTTGCCTTATTTAATAAATTCTATGCAAAGAGATACTACCAAACAAAACATGCTAACGCATACGACAAGTTGACAGGACTGAAAAAGTAAAGCAACTCCAAGCTGCCTTGGCCTCACAACAGCGGCTCTTCTCGCGGGCCTGTGAGTCAAATGAAAACATCACCAAAGCAAGCTACGAAGTGCCCATGTTAATCGCTAAACATGGCAAACCGTTCACGGAGGGTGAGTTTATCAAAGATTGTGACATTCAAAAGGTGGAGAACATTTGCCCCGAGAAGAAGTAAGAGCTTGCTAATGTTTGCCTGGCTCGTACCAATGTGGCACAGAGAGTTGGGGATATATAATCAGATATTAAGAAACAATCGGGGCCAGGGGAATGAATTTTTTTTCATTAGCCTGCGATCAAAGCACTGATTCAAAGCAGGTATTATTACCGATAGCGCCTGCCATGGTGAACGAAGTAGATTATCCACACTGATCTGTAACAAAGTCTGCGAAGAAGTAGGCAACGCTATTAAACTCCACTGTATAATTCACCAGTAGGTTCTCTGCGCGAAACATCTCAAATTTGATTGTGTTATGAAATTGGTGGTAAAGACAATTTCGTTCGCTCTTAAGCCCAATACCACCGCCAGTTTCAGCAGTTCCTGCTCGACATCCAGGCTGAATGAATGAAAGACATAAAGCATCTGAATGCACTGAACGTTAGCCTTCAAGGTCAAGATGAAGTGGTAAGACAGCTATATGCATCCATCGAGGCCTTTGGAACCGAGCTGCAACTTTTCCAAAGAGACTTGTCACAAACGGAGCCTAGCACCGCACATTTTCCAGCTTTGCATGGACAGTTTTCCACAAGACAATGTCTGTGCACAAACGAAGAGGTATGCAACAGCCATCGCATCTCTTACTGCGGAGTTTAACGAACGCTTTCGGGATTTTGCTGCTATCAGAGAGGACATGTTGCTTTTCTCTTGTCCCTTCTCCGTGGACCCTGATGATGTTCCGCATCAGCTGCAGTGTGACGAGTGGCGCAGCCGACACCAGCAGCTTTCTCTTGCGAACTTCTACCGGCAGCTGGATAAAGGCAGGTTTCCAGAAATGCGAACATTTGCGAAGAAAATGCTGAGCTTGTCCGGCTCCACATAGTTGTGTGAGCAGACATTTTCGGCAATTAACTTAAACAAGAACCGCTTGAGGTCAAGACTCAGTGAATCCACCTACGTGATATTTTACGCATCTCAACCACTGCTCTCCATCCAGACCTGGCCTGTGTACTGAAATCCAGATCTCAGTATCACCCTTCTAATTTCTGATTTTTTTTTTTTGTGTTAGAAAGATCTGATATGTACGCTTTTTCAAATGGTAACATCTGTCACTATTAACACTGAAAAGCATGTTATGTTTCATGTTATGAAGTTAAATGTTAACAGACGACATTTCACTACCCATAATGAGTCATGTTTAAAATGAGCCTGAGGTAAAGGTATTTATCAGCACACAAGGAATATCTCAAGAAGAGGCACTTGGGCAAAACACAGTCCAAAAATACTTGAGACAAAAAAAACACAGTCCAAGAGACACACGGAAAAACTAAGGTCAGGCTTGACACTTTACTAGAGGCACGGCTAAGCATGACTGAGCACAGAAGATAGGAACACACAGGTATAAATAGTGGTGAATGATAGATGGGTCTCAGGTGCGCGTAGTTTTGGAGCGCAGGGCATAATTGCTAATGTGCACCCTCTGGTGGCGAATGCTGGAACTGGACCTCAGCCTGACAGTTCTTTATGTTATTTGACTCTCGAGATATCAAAGAAAGCCAGAATTGTTTTGTTTTTTGAGACTTTTCACGCCTGAATGGAACATTTGGTTACATTTCCATTTAAAGAAATGACAATTGTTTTGTCATTGCTAATAAAATTGTTATAATAGTGTATGTAATTTGTATGTAACTTTTATGGTTCAAAAAGTGTCAGGAGGGGCCTTTGTCCCTTGGGTATTTTCAAGGCCCTCTTTGAAAAAAGTTTGGACACCCCTGTCATAAGCGAAACGTTTTCTCAGATGCAATGCTCCAAATATGGATAAGATTTTGTGTGGAGTGGAAAGCTCGGTTAGCAATGGAGAGGGCCTTCTAGTAACTTGTTAAGCACGTCATTGCTTAGCGTCTTTTTCTTTAAACATGTGACACGGGAGACAACTCTGCATGCCCAGACGGTGGCCAAAATTACACTTCCTGGTTCTGAAGTTGTTTCCATTGACTTCTATTGGAGTCACTGTCTAGCCTACATGTTTATATACTCTAAGCCCGGTTAGCCAAGCTCAAGTAGTGTTGCTGCCATCCGTATGGCAAACACAAATGAGATACCAGAGCTGGAGGATCCTCCCATGACATTTAGATCCACTGCATTGGAGCAGTACGATTTCCTGGTTAGTCACAGCGACAACAGACAACAATTAGTGTCCAACTGTATGACGACATTGCTCGGCTGAAGTCAGGTATGTCTGTGGATACACTTCAAACATGTCATTTACAACTGCATCACCCTAATGTGTCTATAAGCAGAACAAGACAAAAACAGACGAGTCCTTCTCCCCACAGCGTTCAAGCAGCCTTTCACTGCAAATTCAGACTGTGTCAGTGCAATAACTAATGCTATAGGAGTGTTTATCACTGTGGATATGCGACCATACTCCGTTGTAGAGAATACAGGATTTAAGCATATGGTTAGAGTGTTTGAGTTCTGCTACAATGTGCCTTCACGTGTGCATTTCAGTCAGTCCGTTGTGCCTGCACTGTGTAAACAGGCCAAGCTACAGGTGTTCAGGAATTATCAACAGGTCAGAGGATGCTTAAGATGGAGCATAACTGACATTTGTGTTCATTGTATGCGTTATTTGTTTTTTTTCTTAATGACAAAATGTCAATATTAGAGTGCCTTAACTGTTACAGTCAGAATTGTGGCCAAGAAGCCACTGTTGAATGACTACATTTTTCAGAATAAATGACAAAAATTTTATTGTCTACATTTTTTTGCTTTCCCTGCTGTACCGAAAACATACTGAACCATGACACCAAAATCGAGGTACATACCGAATCATGAGTTTTGTATACCATTACACCCCTAATAAATATAACTTATATCCGTTCATACCGTCCCGAATATGGCCACACACCTGGCCGGGGAAAAAGGGTTAACATTTAGTTCACGTGTATAATGCACACCCATAATTTTTAGATCTAAAAATCTGGAAAGAAGTGTATTATACACAAATAAATACAGTATGTCTGTCTGTCCTTTCACTGTCAGTGCCTAAGCTCTTCTCATTGATCTTGTAAAATTGTTTCCGTTAAAAATCCTGGAGAACGTGTCCATAATCTTAAAAATGTATAATAACTGTTACAGAATTTTAGGGTTTAAATACATGGTTGTCTTTTAGTTCATATTTACTCCCTGCCCCCTGGGTGAGAGACTGTAGAATGTACGTGAGTCCTGAGAGGTACGGAAAAAAAATCAGTGTGCCGTCTGGCTGTGGGGTGGCTCACACAGTGAGATGTTTGCTGGGGAAGCGGACTTGAGATGTTGGCCTGGGGGCTGGAGTCCTAGCCAGTACCATCACTGTGATGGGAGGTCTGCAGTGGTGAGGCAATGGGAATTATTGGGGTCATTTTATTAGCCTCGTAGCTCATGGTAAGCCACCCCTGGTCACCCACATCACACCTGTAAGTGCATGCACCAAGTATATAAGCAGCCTGCAGTCAGTGGTGCGTGTGCAGTGCAGAAAGAAGTTCAGTCTGTTGAACAAAGGGGAATAAATTAGAAGTACAGTTAAACGTGGGCTTGTAAGTGTAGTTAGAAGTGAATTTAATACTAATGTTAGGGAGTATTACCTTACAGAAAGGATTTTTACAACATGGAGTAGGTCAGCTTTGTTGTCTTCTTTGGTGATGAGCAGGGCTCCTTTGCAGTTGGAAATGGGCATAGAGGTCCTTGTTTGTTAGAGTTTCCAACATATTGTGTTTGTCTTCAACCATGCACCAGTCTAGTGTGACCCTGGGTCCAGGGTGGTAGCCAGCTAGGACTCCACCATATTTAAATACTTTATTAAATGTGTTTTAGTTTCAGAGAGCCACAACAATGGACAAGTAAGAACTACAACCCAGTCAAACCACCTTTATAGCAGAAATGTGGAGCAGGTGGGATTTATACTGTAACCCTATCAATCAAATCATGTGCAAATGTGTCATTGCTACAGGGTACTAAGTTAATATGCTAATATTAATCTATAGTTATTTCCTTTGGATCTGGACCATGGTTTTTCAAACTCTACACACAAATACAGTAACGTTAAGTACGTGGCAACTTTCACTCTATGGCATTCTAGAGGACTTTTTTTCTGAATTTTCCCCTATGACACCAAGACACCAACCCCGCCTTTAGACCCCCCACCTCCTTCACTCTCCTGATTGGATGCTGCACCAGTTTTGCCTGGCCCATCTTCCTCTCCCACCAATCGGATGTTGTAGCTTAAAATGAGGCTTTGCTGTTGTTCTTGGAAGCAGCAGAACCAGGTCATCAGCACACAGATGGAGCATAATTCTTGCTTCTTCCCAGCCATGTCAATTATATAAATGTTGAACAGGGTTTGACTCAAGCTGCAACCTTGCCTGTTGGTGAAGAATCCACTTTTCCAACTTTGTCTCTCTCTCTCTTTCTATCTTCTCCCCATCTCTCTCTCACTGTTAGGGTGGCACTGTGATTGGCAGTGCCCGCTGCCAGGACTTCCGCACAAAAGAGGGCCGTGCCAAGGCAGCCTGCAATTTGGTGAAGCTTGGCATCACCAACCTCTGTGTGATCGGAGGAGACGGCAGTCTGACTGGAGCCAATCAGTTCCGGACAGAGTGGAGCGAACTTCTGGCCATCTTGGTGAAAGCAGGTGAGTGCTCCAGGGTGCTGGATCAGAGAGTTAAATCTGTGATCACCCTCCATGTATTAATACCTACCACAGCTAACCCAGTGAGCCATTATGAGCACAATCCACATCCTAATGCTAAGCCAGTGTGCCATTAAGAGCACCACCCTCCACATCCTCACTGGGTGTCATCAGCGCAGCAACTGTAGGACAGACGATGGGCAGAGACGACAGACCCAAAAAAATAGGTAAAGAGAGAGAAGAGAAGTGGGCCAAGGACTGTGTTCTGGGGAACTCCTGCAACAAGAGGACGAGGTGCCAGAAAGGCAGAAGTCAATCTAGTCAAGAGCAATGGCACGAATCCCCACTGTTGCCAAAAAGTTCAGGGGGGTATTTCAGAAAGGTGGTTTAACAAACCCTGAACATAAACCTGGACTCTTAAGTTGAACAAACCTGACGTAAAATACCCAGAGTTTTCTGTTCCAGAAAAGCCGATTAGGGTTAGTTCAACTAACTCTGACTAAAGTTAACCTGACTGAAGTGCGTTCACAGTGAAAGTAAGAAGTCGTCATCAACGGCGCACAGATAACAGGATGCACCATGGCAACCAGTAAAAAAATCCCAGAGCATCATACACGTATTCGGCTTCTCTGCATTTTCTCTCATGAAAGGAAGGAAACAGGAAGGAAACTAAACAATTGATTAGAAGCAGCAGTTGAAGAGTTTTGGAAAGGAAAGGCAGTAAGGAAACAGCTCGATAGTTTTGGAGAACTGAGTGGTCCATTGTGGGTATCTTCAGTAGCAGGGTGGTGTGATCCATGTATTAGATGTAGTAGCCATTTACCATAAATTCTCAAATAGTGGCTGGGGCCTTTATTTACCTAAACTGAAGAAAGAATCAGGCCATTATTTGAGACAGGCTGTTATTAGAGACAGGCCATTATTTATGGTTTGTATGATTTTTAGTAATGTATTTTGTAATACTGTAGTAATGTTTCATTTCTAATTTATCCTTTATCCTTTTTTATATTTAAAAATTCGAGCTAAATACAATGTTTCATAATAAGGAACGCACTCACTACTTTGTGAAACTCATGAAAACATTCTGCCCCCATTCATTGAAAAAATTGCTCTGGGGAAATAAAGTCTTCCTGACTTCCTGAAGTTAGGGAATATATATGTATAATGCGTTACTATGATCTGCAAGATCATAATTCAAACGAAACAGTGCAGATTGTTTTAAGTTTGTGTGCTATTGTGAACGCTTCAACATGAGATTGCTTAATTAAGCTGCTGCAATATACATATCTGTATATTGCATAAGCTGGTGTGCAATGCACAATAAAGTTAAGCACACAGACCGCACAAAAGCGGATGTTTCATGAGCATTCAAACTGCTGAATTTGCGCAGATCATTTTAATGTACCAATATTACCTGTAATTGGAGGATATGAAAACTCATAGAAACAATGAAATAACGCATAGGAAACAGGAAGGAGAGAGTTTTAGCTGAATACTAATAATGGGCCATTAACCCACATAGTCCTACAGCAACTACAATCCATGTGAGTTAGAACACTATCGGTATGGTATTTTTGTTAAAAAGTTAAACTAATAGCAAAAGAGTTGGGAGCACAATTACCGTATGTTGTTGTAGTGATGTAAACAGTGCTGTGGAAATATGATGAATTTAACATGTGAGCTTTTCTGTATTTTATCCTTCTTTTTTTTTTTTTTTTTTCCTGGCCTGTATTTGGAGCCAGCCTTTATTTGCCAAAACAGGTGGAGCTCACGGCTATAATTTGAAACTGGCCATTATTTGAGTCCTGGCTTTTATTTGAGAATTTATGGTACTCATGTATTTGTCAGTGTCCTAGGTAGCATTCATAAAGTTTAATCAGCACGTTAATTAACCGTTAATTCACATTATATGCTGTAATAATTGAAGTTGATTAGCATAGCTTCGCTAATTTCAGCTTGATTTTAGCTTTACTAGTTTCCACCTCATAGAGTAAACATTGGACAGTGAGGTCTTGTAGACTACCTTGTGTGAGGCTGAAGTCAGATCAGTCAACTGTCAAAAATTATCCCAGTGATCACTGATACCTTCCACTAGTAAATCTCCTCCAGAAGAGATTGTAAACAGTGGAATAACCTTTGGAGAGTCAGGAGATCTCATTGGAATGGCAGAGGAAACAGTGCCCATTGTGACAGTGCATACCTTCAAATCCAAAGAAGCAGTAAAGCTCTTTAAGGCCTACCCTGCATATTGTGCATCTTCAAACCCAAATAGTTTCTTGCCTCGGTTCCATATACCAGTGGATGTTCATGTGAAGCCCCATAATGCTAGTTACACTACGTCAGATAAAAGTTTCACGTCCCTGTTTCAGGCAAGATCAGTGCAGAGGAGGCGAAGCGTTCCTCTCACCTGAACATCGTGGGCATGGTGGGGTCTATCGACAACGACTTCTGTGGTACTGACATGACAATCGGCACGGACTCCGCCCTACACCGCATCATGGAGGTGGTGGACGCCATCACCACCACCGCCCAGAGGTATGACGGGAGAGGGGAGTGTGGGGGAGGGGAAGGGCGAGGAGAGTTTGGGTGAGGGATAGGGCTGCCACGTTTCTATTTTTACTGTTCAGTTTCTATTTAACTGTTAAAAATGTACATGACTTGAAAGGGTTGGTCATTATGTTTCACGTAACTGTGTTGGTGAGTAAGAAATTGACTCTGTGTAAGTTAGTGTGTATGATGTAATATAATAATTAGTATATACTGTATGTATGTCTT
Source organism: Albula glossodonta (assembly GCA_019788955.1). NCBI lineage: Eukaryota > Metazoa > Chordata > Actinopteri > Albuliformes > Albulidae > Albula > Albula glossodonta. The sequence goes on from JAFBMS010000752.1 coordinate 60,474, forward strand.
ACATAGTATGACTCCATTACTGCATGGGCTAGTAAAACATTTGATGATTAGAACAGGCCATTTTGCAATGGAAACCAATGGCCTCTTCTTGTACTTTCAGCCATCAGAGGACATTCATTCTAGAGGTAATGGGAAGGCATTGCGGGTAAGTTCACTTTCACTGTTTCCTGCTATGAAACTAAGCTGATGAGGAAAGGTTACCAGCCAGAATGTGTTTCACTCTGTTGTAATTGGATTCTGGTTGACTGTGTGTGTGTGTCAGTAATGCTGTTTGAACTGGTGTATTGTTTCTGTTTTTACTGTCCGTTTTGTTCGGTTGTTTCTGTGTTTTCGTTTTTTTTTTTCGTTTCCTGTCCATGTGCTTTTGTTTTCATTCTGTGTTTCTCCCCCCTCTTCATTACCTGCCCTGTTGATCACTCATGTGTTTCACCTGCCCTGCTGTTTCACCTGTGTGCCGTTGCTTGTTCGTCTGTGTGACAAACTCGCAACGAACAAGAAACAAGTCGAGGTATAAATTTTATACCTTGTCTTGTTTCTTGTTCGTTGCGAGTTCGTCTCGGTATTTTATTATTTGTTACGCTACAAGCCTTTGTTTGTTCCTGTCTGTCTGCTCGTGTGACCTGTGTCTGCTTCCTGGTTTTTCGATTCTTGCCTGCCAATTTTTTTTTATCTTTGCTGAGTCTGCCCATTTTCTACCTCTTTGCCTGTTTTCTAACCACTCATCTGGATTATGTTTTTGTACCTTTCACTGTGCCTTCCTTGTTTTGACCCCTGCTTGGACTCCGATTACTGTTTTTGTGAGTTTTCAGCTGCTTAATAAACTACGGTTTATCATTCGTCTTGTCTGTTTTTGGGTCATTGTGTGCGTGAGTATGTGCGCGTGTGTATATGAGTGTGTGTGTGTGCGTGTACTGCATGTGTGTATGTGTGTGTGTTTGTACTGCAGGCTCCTGTCCTTAGTGACTTTATGTATGTGCACTGCAGGTACCTGCGCCCTTGTGACAGCGCTGGCCTGCGGTGCTGATTGGGTGTTCATCCCAGAGATGCCCCCTGATGAAGGTGGGAGAGCACCTGTGCAGGCGACTGATGGAGGTTAAATCCGTCCCACACGCACCAAGCAAAATGTTCACAAAGATTTTCCTCCCACAGCCCTCTTAGCAAAATATTCTAAAAATGTATAGCTTGTTTTAATCAGTTATCTTCTTATTAGGGGCAGAGCACCATAGGTGCACAGGCACCTGCTATTTCTGTTAGTTTTATTTTTCTGCCAAGGAAGTCAATGGGAAGTGCTGGAACTGTATGGTTGCTTTTTAACAATTATAACTGGTACTGCTGGGCTCACAAATGGATTACCATAATCACTATCCTAACTGTATGAATTACTTCAGCGGTAAGGATTTGTAGTTCTAGGTATTATCTACTTATCTAGCTAATTACTACTATATCTAGCAAGATATACCAAATTTGGTAACTTGAATATACTGGCCAGGTTATTTTTCTAAGCTATAAGATTTTATACTTTTTTTTAAATTATAAAGCTATAAAAAACATTGTCCATTGATTTAATATTGGTGTAATACTGATTTTATATTTGTGTACTGTAATACATGCTAACAAGCTAACGTTAGTGATACTAAGCAACAATTATCACATGTAACGTTATTTTTAATTTAACTCATACCATTTCACGTCTAGTACTTGTAAGTATGACCTACTTTCCAATAATTTTAAGGTAGTTGACAAAATAACACTATCCAAACAATACAGCATGCTTGCTGGTTAGCTACCTTACCGGTTTTGGCATTTTTAAATAATTTTCCTTTTGACGCAGTGATACTAGGATAACGTTATCCCTCGCTACAAGTGCCACTCTGTTTCTATACTTGTTTGACAGATTTTGGCGTTTGACTGGCGGTGTGACAGACTCACTGCAGCGTGCTAGCTTGGTTATTGCTGTATCTTGTCTTGGATTGTTTCCAATAACAGTGAGCATAGCATAGAAACAGCAGGCTCACCAATGTTATTGGAAACCACCATCACTGAAGTCCAAGTGATGGCCTGGCCTGTGATGCAACAATCTTATGCTGCACTAATGGAATTTGTCTCGGGCAATCACAATGCGCAGTCGGAACTAACTGTTGTATAAAATGCGTTGTGTAATATATGTGCGGTATAATTGTGCATCATCTGTTGGGCAAATAGGATTTAATAAATTTTGCATGCAGTAGCTCTG
>JAFBMS010000753.1:0-15000 GCA_019788955.1 Albula glossodonta
CACACGCACACACCCACACACACACACACCCATACACACACACACACACTCACACACACACACACACACACACACACACACACACACACACACACACTCACACATACACGCACACACACTCACACATACACATACACACACACTCTCACACACACATACACAGTACATATGCTCATACGTAGATTTCTACATATAGTGAGGATGGTCATAAATATGAAATTAAAGCGTATGTTCCTTTGACACACAGCATCATTTCCAGACTGGGCATTCAGACAGAGAGTGGCATGGTCTGAGTAGGGTCTCTAACGCACTCATCTCAGATACGTTTCAGCTCAGCCACATATCCACACGTCAACACCCCCATTTCTGTGTTCCCAGGGCCTGCAAACCCACCGTTTATTCAAATGTGACCTTTGAGGCAGAATAGAGAGCTAAAGCTTGTTCCCCAAACCTTAAAGCTACCATAACTCTCAAATTATTCTCCCTTTTTTTATCTCTCTCATTCCTGTGTGTTCTTTCTCTCTAATTCCCTCTCCCTCTAAAGGGTAAAACTGGAGTGGGCCCAAGCCGTCTGATACCTTAAAATGAATCTACCAGGAAGCTGACAGGAATCTCCAGACTTTGGTTCGTATGAAGATACCGCTGCATTTTTAGCTCAAATTCGTCACCAGGATGTGAATTCTCTGCTGGCTGTGTTTAAGAGCGCTGACAGTGAGCCTGTGTGTCAGTGGCACAGAGAGTCTGAGTGACGTACTGTCTCTAGCGCTGTGCAGTGGCACAGAGAGCCTGAGTGACGTGTCGTCTCTGGCACTGTGCAGTGGCACAGAGAGTCTGAGTGACGTGTTGTCTCTGGCACTGTGCAGTGGCACAGAGAGTCTGAGTGACGTGCTGTCTCTGGTGCTGTGCAGTGGCACAGAGAGTCTGAGTGACGTGTCGTCTCTGGCGCTGTGCAGTGGCACAGAGAGTCTGAGTGACGTGCTGTCTCTGGCGCTGTGCAGTGGCACAGAGAGTCTGAGTGACGTGTCGTCTCTGGCGCTATGCAGTGAGCCTGCGTGTCAGTGGCACAGAGAGTCTGAGTGACGTGCTGTCTCTGGCGCTGTGCAGTGGCAAACTGTCACAGCTGAAAGGTGTTTTCCACAGCTCCATGGCTCTGAGCTCTGATGACAGACGCAGATGAGCAGATTAACACTTCCTGACGGGAGAAACCCAACACCTCCTGCATGCTGCCCTCACTAAAGCGCTGCCTGCAGGGGAAGGGAAGGCTTTGGGAGGGAGAAATATGACAAAAACCAGCCACAAACCTGCACTGGCCACGCACAGTCCCAATGCAAAAGCAGACATTAAAACCTCAACACCTGGCGGCGAGTTTGTGCAAGTGACAACGTCAGTGTGTGTGCACGCTTAAGTGAGTCCACATTTATGAGTGTGTGTGTGTACACTTAAGTGAGTCTGCATTTATGAGTGTGTGTGTGTACACTTAAGTGAGTACTCATGAGTGTGTGTGTGCACACTTAAGTGAGTCCGCATTTATGAGTGTGTGTGTGTATGCACTCTTAAGTGAGTCCGCATTTATGAGTGTGTGTGTGTATGCACTCTTAAGAGAGTACTCATTTGAGTGTGTGAGTGTAGACATGTCTTTATATAAAAGTGTGTGTATGTGTGATGCAGTCTTTTCTACACCCGTGTATTTGTATGAAAGAATTGTCCGCTCGTGTTCCACTAGACTAAGATTGTTGCTTCCTACCGGTATGTGTCTGTCTATATGCATATGTGTGTGTATGTATATTTGTGAGTGTTAGTATCTGTGCTTGCGTGCATATGTGTGTATTTTTGTGGTTGTGCGTGTGTGTGTATGTGTATCTGCAGTGTGTGTGTGTTGGTGTGTGTGTGCATGTGCATGTGTGAGTGCGTTTGTGTGTATGTGTTTGTGTGTGAGTGTGAGTGTGCGTGTGTGTGTGTTTGTGTGCGCATGCATGCGCATGCCTGTTATGCTGTAACAGGTTTTATTGCAGACAGCACAGCCCCACCCCTACATGCTCCTGCCCCGCCCCTAGGAGCAGGGCCCCTCCCTACTCACCGTGAAACAGGCTGTAGAGGTGCAGCCTGGTTGGGCCCATTTGCACCTGAAAGGAGCAGGCAGTCACACAAGGGGGCGGTGCACAAGGGGGGAGGGGGGGGGGGTTACTGCATAGGTTACAGCATTACCCCGGCAACCCAAATTTACCCAACTGTTTGCATGGATGTGTGAGAGACTCCTGGGGTCCTAATGATTTCACACCAACAGAAAAAATGTGTTAGCCACCTTAAACACAAGGTCTGACCAAACTGCCTCACTGTGCTGCTTTTCGCCTGCTGTGTCATATCCTGTAGTTTGGCAATTTTCCCACAATCTTTCAAGCCTAAAAACGTGGAAAGTTTAAGTTTACATTTTTTCTGACTTCCTAGTAAGATGATTTTCAGGGTGGGGCTGCTGGCAATGCTGAGATCTGAGATCTCACACAACATACTGCACGAAATCACTCTGGAGAAATGTGTCACATAACTGAATACATGTAAAGTGTGCTCTTGTGTGTTACAGATTAAATGTAATGTGTGCTCTTGTGTATATCACAGATTAAATGAAATGTATTGTGATATAAATGTAATATTATAATATATACTGTATTTTTTTTTTGTTAAATTGTAAGAATGAACTGTTAGTCTGCCCAGAATGAAAGTAGACAAGACAGAAAATCTCGATATTTGATTATTTTAGACAGACACACTAATCATTTATGAGAGTAGGGGAGGGAGGGTTGGGCTAACATAGATTTTAATGATGGGTTTTACATTATTTTAAATGAAAGATCATTTCCCAGTACTCACTGTCAAAGAAACCCATGTTCCTTCGGAAGAACCGCATGGCCGAAGCACTTCTAAACAGAATGGAGAATGATTTTTGAAGAGGGCTGAAGTCCTGGTCTGAGGCTAATGACGCAGATCTCATTACACTGGGATGGAGAGGTGAAAATTCCTCTTTAGCCCCGAGGTCACAGCAAAATCCCTTCTCTCCCAGAGAATCACCACGCACTGTTTAAGAAACCCCGCGTAAGCATCATCAGGGGCCTCCAGTTAACGCTCTGACGTTTCAGTAAGAAAAGGGGAAACTGTGGAATGACCAGTGTTATTGGCAAACAATTGTTGTGGATTTAGAGATTAAGAAAAGTTCAATTTCACAGTTTTCACACTGTTCACTGAGACTTGAACCACAATAATCAAAACTTCATGTATGGGACCGCTATACCAATTACACAAACATACAGGCACACATTCTGTTTTTCTGTCTGAGATCACAGCTGTAATTCATCGTTTATGTACAGCACTGCACACAATTCTGTTAATTTACCATGGCATTCATGAATGCAATACTCTCTTGTGCTCATACAGACTGAACAACTATTCAAAATGCTGAACTCTGGGTTGAATCCGTCATGGCAGGAGACACTTTCCCCGCTACTTAATCAAGGAGAACTGTAGACCATGTCACATAACCTGTATTTTAGACAGGCCATGTGATTTACAGTTGAATTGCAGTGCACACATTTTTCTCATTTTGTGCAGAAAACATGACATGGTAGCTGATGAAATGTTTACAGAATTTTGTGAAAAATATATTTTTTATCGTATTTGTGCGTTTCTTTTTTTCTACAGTGAAATATTTGTGGAGCTTTGCCGAAATGACTAATGCTTTTGTGGTTTGTGTTTATGGAGTTTTGAGGAGATGAGGTTTTTTCTTCCCGAAAACAGTGTATGAACAATCGAAAACAACTTTACAAACCATTTAATTGCATGTTTAAGAAATACGCCTTTCAAAATGGTAAAGTTTTTCCCCTCTCTCGCTGTTTTGTGTTTCTCTACCCTCTTACTAGATAAACAGCCCCTCCATCGCGCACTACCGTGTTCAGCGCTTTTTCTCTTTTTTTAAGAATGATTTCCACATGCGTGCCCCGCCGCAGCAGCGATATCCCTTGTAATTTAAAACAACAGATTCCCATTCACGGGGTCAGACAGGCTCCCAAAGTAAAACAAAAGCTTTCGCTCTTTCCTCCGCAATCCAAACAGCCATTAGCATTTCCGCAGGGTAATGAGTCGGCTTGTGAAAACACGATGGTAACACTTGCGGCTCGCTTCCCACACACTGCCACGGACAGAAAAAAATAATGTTCCGAACCCCACTTCGACGGATTCTGTAGCCTGAAACTCTATTGGTGCTATTGTTCCCAGGTGCTAATTTTGCAGGGCAACTTTGCTATCAGAAAGTGTCTGGAATACATTATGCAATTATGGTATAGGAACAGGAAATTAAACAAGAATAAGGGGATACAGGACTCGCACAGAGTCTGTGAGAAAACGAAACAATCGCTGCGTCATATGAACGATTATCCAGTTGTTCCTCACGTTAACCATCACTACCTACTTAGAGTATTTATAGATCAGAAATTGAGGTGCCTGGCGTGTGGGTTCCGCTGTGAAACAGATAAACCAACTGTTGGGCACACACACCAACAGGTGTCGCTGCTGTGCTGACTTTGAGTGACATGCGAGCCAGAAAAAGCCGCCCGCTAAAGTAAACATGTTCAGCGCTTCAAATGCAAATTCCTCCGTATGGACGGTGCTGTGAAGTAAATTACAGTCGAATAAACACTGCGATGTAAAGATGAAGAGGCAAACGAGTTTTTGATCAGTGAACAATTAATTAGCCTGATGTTCCACAAGCCTCTGTCACCTCCGTGTGGATGATTACTTTATCACGAAGCGTGTGTTTTCACACGAGCCGATGAGCAGTGCGCTTCCTTTCAGCTCTGTGACACACCACCATACTTAATTAAGGCGGTCACAATTCGGATTCTATACTTTACTTATATATCAATTTTAACTGGAGATAATTTGAAGTCTTTATAACTACTATATACTTTACAACTACTGTATAGACAATTCATATCTGCTCAGTTAAAACTGAATTCTTGACATCAAAAAATAAGTTAAATTGAAGCTTAAACGGCTTGCTGTATAAGCTCAGCGTCTACTCCAAATTTATTTTTTTTAAAATACATTTTTAAAAATCTATTTTTTAGTTTTACTTTTATACTCCACCAACTTAGCTTACTTTGACACTACTCGCTTGTATTTGGAGACAGAAAAACAGACAGTCGTATGGTTGTGGCACTTTAGCACCAGATCAACTCGAAATAACGGATTCAGCATTGGACTCTCATACCCTTACACTGGCCACAAAAAGCGAGAAGACTGTCTGAAAACGCTGCTCCAAAGTGCTGCTGTGTTTTAAACATATTATTACGGATTTGTTTCATAAATCATAAGTTGAGATAAAGTTGTTGGAGAGTTAGTGAGATAGGAGTATAGAGAGAGGGAATGCAGGGTCCTCAGACAATAAGGGGAGGGATGGGAGGGCGGTGGGGGGGGGGGGGGGGGGGGGGGGGGGGGGCGGTGGCACTGATGACAGATTGTAGTTAGACACAGTAATGGAAAGAAAACACAGAAATAGATCAATGACAGAGCTATGTGGGAATAAACATTTCAAAAACATTAGCCGTGTCATTAATCAAATGAAGGATGAAGGGGAGGGGCGACGGGCTCTCAGAGACGCGCAGCTTGTTAACCGGCCGCTGAGAGGGTGAAAGAGCGGAGCTAAACATGATGGAAATGCTCCGCATCATACAGCGCTCCTGCCAGCAGCGAAATACATCTTATCGCAAGGACGCATGGGATGTTTGTAAATTAGTACAACATTTAAAAATAATTTGATCATTTATAGAACGGCAGTCAGTCTAAGAGACAAAGGGGAGACTGGATGGGAAAGGTGGCTCTGTAAAACCTGTAGTAGATAAAAGAGTATTATGTGTTACCTCCTGTTTTTATGGTATGAGTTTCTTTGCTTATTGCACATTCCCAGCAGCAGCATCTCCCGCTGGCCCACAGTTGGGTCTGTATGTATGAGTAATGAGGACATAAAGACACACAGATATCTGCGCTGCCATGCCCCGGAGAAGAGAGGGAGGGAGGGAGGGAGGGAGGAGCTCATGATCCTGTTGGAGCAGAATACAGATGTTCAGAGTGAGTGTGTGAGTGTGTGTGAGCTATAGAGGCCATCTGTCTGCACTGTGGTGTCAGATAGAGCAGTCAGACTGGCCATTGGTGACCCCCCCAGCAGCAGGAGTATCATTAGAATGGGGGGAGGGGGGGCGGGTACAGGTAGCATGCTAACAGATGGCGACATCACCACAGGGGGCAGAGCACAGAATGAGCCCCCCACTGCCCTCTGAATTCATAAGGTCCAAGAAGGCTCATTCTTGCACACACACACACACGCACACACATACACACACACACACACACACACACACACACACACAGACACACACACACACACACACACACACACAGACATTAGTGAAAGAGACAGTCAGGAGCCAGGAACACACACTCATGCCCAGGGTAATGTTTTTGTGGCCATGTAGTGCACACAGCACAGCTGCAGTGCTGCAGGACAGCGTGAAACACCATCTGCATGACGGGAATCTGCCAACCATCAGTAGGTACACACACCACACACCGCACTGCCTGGGAGCAGTCAGCATGCAGAGTCACTGCCCTCACACCACACAGAGTCACTGCCCTCACACCACACAGGGTCACTGCCCACATACCACACAGAGTCACTGCCCTCACACCACACAGAGTCGCTGCCCTCACACCACACAGGGTCACTGCCCACATACCACACAGAGTCACTGCCCTCACACCACACACAGTCACTGCCCACATACCACACAGAGTCACTGCCCTCACACCACACAGAGTCACTGCCCTCACACCACATAGAGTCACTGCCCTCACACCACACAGAGTCACTGCCCTCACACCACACAGAGTCACTGCCCACATACCACACAGAGTCACTGCCCTCACACCACACAGAGTCACTGCCCACATACCACACAGAGTCACTGCCCTCACACCACACAGAGTCACTGCCCTCACACCACACAGAGTCACTGCCCACATACCATACAGAGTCACTGCCCACAATCCATACAGAGTCACTGCCCTCACACCACACAGAGTCACTGCCCTCACACCACACAGAGTCACTGCCCACATACCACACAGAGTCACTGTCCTCACACCACACAGAGTCACTGCCCACATACCACACAGAGTCACTGCCCACATACCATACAGAGTCACTGTCCTCACAACACACAGAGTCACTGCCCACATACCACACAGAGTCACTGCCCACATACCACACAGAGTCACTGCCCACATACCACACAGAGTCACTGCCCACATACCACACAGAGTCACTGCCCACATACCATACAGAGTCACTGTCCTCACAACACACAGAGTCACTGCCCTCACAACACACAGAGTCACTGCCCACATACCACACAGAGTCACTGCCCACATACCACACAGAGTCACTGCCCACATACCATACAGAGTCACTGCCCACATACCACACAGAGTCACTGTCCACACACCACACAGAGTCACTGCCCACATACCACACAGAGTCACTGCCCTCACACCACACAGAGTCACTGCCCACATACCACACAGAGTCACTGCCCACATACCACACAGAGTCACTGCCCACATACCACACAGAGTCACTGCCCTCACACCACACAGAGTCACTGCCCACATACCACACAGAGTCACTGCCCACATACCATACAGAGTCACTGCCCACATACCACACAGAGTCACTGCCCACATACCACACAGAGTCACTGCCCTCACACCACACAGAGTCACTGTCCACACACCACACAGAGTCACTGCCCACATACCACACAGAGTCACTGCCCTCACACCACACAGAGTCACTGCCCTCACACCACACAGAGTCACTGCCCACATACCACACAGAGTCACTGCCCACATACCACACAGAGTCACTGCCCACATACCACACAGAGTCACTGCCCACATACAACACAGAGTCACTGCCCACATACCACACAGAGTCACTGCCCTCACACCACACAGAGTCACTGTCCACACACCACACAGAGTCACTGCCCACAATCCATACAGAGTCACTGCCCTCACACCACACAGAGTCACTGCCCTCACACCACACAGGGTCACTGCCCACATACCACACAGAGTCACTGCCCACACACCACACAGAGTCACTGCCCACATACCACACAGAGTCACTGCCCTCACACCACACAGAGTCACTGTCCACACACCACACAGAGTCACTGCCCACAATCCATACAGAGTCACTGCCCTCACACCACACAGAGTCACTGCCCACATACCACACAGAGTCACTGCCCACAATCCATACAGAGTCACTGCCCTCCCAACACACAGAGTCACTGCCCACATACCATACAGAGTCACTGCCCTCACACCACACAGAGTCACTGTCCACACACCACACAGAGTCACTGCCCACAATCCATACAGAGTCACTGCCCTCACACCACACAGAGTCGCTGCCCTCACACCACACAGGGTCACTGCCCACATACCACACAGAGTCACTGTCCTCACACCACACAGAGTCACTGCCCACATACCACACAGAGTCACTGCCCACATACCACACAGAGTCACTGCCCACATACCACACAGAGTCACTGTCCTCACACCACACAGAGTCACTGCCCACATACCACACAGAGTCACTGCCCTCACACCACACAGAGTCACTGCCCACATACCACACAGAGTCACTGCCCTCACACCACACAGAGTCACTGCCCTCACACCACACAGAGTCACTGCCCTCACACCACACAGAGTCACTGCCCACATACCACACAGAGTCACTGCCCTCACACCACACAGAGTCACTGCCCTCACACCACACAGGGTCACTGTCCACACACCACACAGAGTCACTGCCCACATACCATACAGAGTCACTGCCCTCACAACACACAGAGTCACTGCCCACATACCACACAGAGTCACTGCCCACATACCACACAGAGTCACTGCCCTCACACCACACAGAGTCACTGCCCACACACCACACAGAGTCACTGCCCACAATCCATACAGAGTCACTGCCCTCACACCACACAGAGTCACTGCCCACATACCACACAGAGTCACTGCCCACAAACCATACAGAGTCACTGCCCTCCCAACACACAGAGTCACTGCCCTCCCAACACACAGAGTCACTGCCCACATACCACACAGAGTCACTGCCCTCACACCACACAGAGTCACTGCCCTCACACCACACAGAGTCACTACCCTCACACCACACAGAGTCACTGCCCACAATCCATACAGAGTCACTGCCCTCACACCACACAGAGTCACTGCCCACATACCACACAGAGTCACTGCCCACATACCATACAGAGTCACTGCCCACATACCACACAGAGTCACTGCCCTCACACCACACAGAGTCACTGCCCACATACCACACAGAGTCACTGCCCTCACACCACACAGAGTCACTGCCCACATACCACACAGAGTCACTGCCCTCACACCACACAGAGTCACTGCCCACATACCACACAGAGTCACTGCCCACAAACCATACAGAGTCACTGCCCTCACACCACACAGAGTCACTGCCCACATACCACACAGAGTCACTGCCCTCACACCACACAGAGTCACTGCCCACACACCACACAGAGTCACTGCCCACAATCCATACAGAGTCACTGCCCTCACACCACACAGAGTCACTGCCCTCACACCACACAGGGTCACTGCCCACATACCACACAGAGTCACTGTCCTCACACCACACAGAGTCACTGCCCACATACCACACAGAGTCACTGCCCACATACCACACAGAGTCACTGCCCTCACACCACACAGAGTCACTGCCCACACACCACACAGAGTCACTGCCCTCACACCACACAGAGTCACTGCCCACATACCACACAGAGTCACTGCCCTCACACCACACAGAGTCACTGCCCACATACCACACAGAGTCACTGCCCTCACACCACACAGAGTCACTGCCCTCACACCACACAGAGTCACTGCCCTCACACCACACAGAGTCACTGCCCACACACCACACAGAGTCACTGCCCACATACCACACAGAGTCACTGCCCTCACACCACACAGAGTCACTGCCCACATACCACACAGAGTCACTGCCCTCACACCACACAGAGTCACTGCCCACATACCACACAGAGTCACTGCCCACACACCACACAGAGTCACTGCCCTCACACCACACAGAGTCACTGCCCTCACACCACACAGGGTCACTGCCCACATACCACACAGAGTCACTGCCCACATACCACACAGAGTCACTGCCCTCACACCACACAGAGTCACTGCCCACATACCATACAGAGTCACTGCCCTCACACCACACAGAGTCACTGCCCTCACACCACACAGAGTCACTGCCCTCACACCACACAGAGTCACTGCCCTCACACCACACAGAGTCACTGCCCACATACCACACAGAGTCACTGCCCACATACCACACAGAGTCACTGCCCTCACACCACACAGAGTCACTGCCCTCACACCACACAGAGTCACTGTCCTCACACCACACAGGGTCACTGCCCACATACCACACAGAGTCACTGCCCACATACCACACAGAGTCACTGCCCACATACCACACAGAGTCACTGCCCACAATCCATACAGAGTCACTGCCCACATACCACACAGAGTCACTGCCCACATACCACACAGAGTCACTGCCCACATACCACACAGAGTCACTGCCCTCACACCACACAGAGTCACTGCCCACATACCACACAGAGTCACTGCCCACATACCACACAGAGTCACTGCCCTCACACCACACAGAGTCACTGCCCACATACCATACAGAGTCACTGCCCACATACCACACTGCATTCAGAGAGTGTCACTGTGTGTGTATGTGTGTTAGCATGCAGAGAGAGAGGGAGAGAGAGAGGGAGAAAGATGAAAATTCAAATGGAGAGGAAGGCAAAGGGAGAGAGAGAAAAGCTTTAGAGGTAGGAAAAGAAGGGAGAGGTGTTAGATGAAGAGAGGAGGAAGAAAGGTACGCAGGTAGGAGAGGAGAGATAAAGAGAGAGGTTTCAGGGGTAGGGAGAGATAAAGAGAGAGGTTTCAGGGGTAGGGAGAGATAAAGAGAGAGGTTTCAGGGGTAGGGAGAGATAAAGAGAGAGGTTTCAGGGGTAGGGTTGGAGCTGAAGCTCAGCCAGGAGACTCTACGTCACTGAGTCTCAGAGGAAGAACATTGTTCACTAAAATAGGCTGTGTTACCGCTATGGAGGAAATCATATTGTAGGAGAAGGCTGAGAACAAGGTGAAGTCATGAAGAGGAACTGACCTTGGAGCCGACTGCAAAGAACTGTTCCCACAGATACCCACACACACACACACACACACACACACAGACCAACGCAAGCACACACACACATACACACACACACACACACACACTCACACACATACACACACAGACCAACGCAAGCACACACACACACACATACACACATGCAGGGGTGTGGACACACTCACACTCACACACATACACATACTCACACACACACACACACACACACACACACACACACACACACACACACAGACCAACGCAAGCACACACACACATACAGGGGTGTGGACACACACACACACAGACACACACACACGTGCAGGGGTGTGGACACACACACACACAAGCACACATACACATGCACAAACGCATACACACAGGCATATGCACGCACATACCATCACACACATACACACTCACAGATACATACACGTAGACACAAACACAAGTGTGCACACACACACACACACACACACACACACGGGTGCACACACAGTCTTTCAGACATACATATACAGAGAGTCACTCAAAGATATATTCTGGATCACACACACACAAACATACACACATGCTTATACACAAATATGCACTCTTTCCCACTAAAACACAAGCATACACATGGAACACATCCTAAAATAAAATGCAAAAGGTTAAGTGGTGATGTTTTGATATAAAGTGTTTTGTGCGTGTTTGAAAGGTTACATGTGGTGTCTGGCCTGGAAAGGTCAGACTGTGTCTCTATGACATTCAGCGACTGAAACTCTAAGGTCAGCGTGAGAGAGAAGCCAGCCGTCCATCAGCTCACTCTCTGAAAAAATCACCCATCAGTTCACTCATATTCCTGTCATGTGACTCACAGCTGGGACTCAAACACCCAGTCACAGGACTCACAGCTGGGACTCAAACACCGTCACAGGACTCACAGCTAGGACTCAAACACCGTCACAGGACTCACAGATGGGATTTAAACATCCAGTCACAGGACTCACAGCTAGGACTCAAACACTGTCACAGGACTCACAACACCATAGCCTTGCACCTCTCCTGTGTGAGAGAGCCACCGCCCCATGAATGTGGCTTTTACAGGAAGAATGTGTCAGATCAGTCTGGACAGTGTTACTCATCTTTACTGTGGCAGCACGAGGTAATGCAAATGGATTCTGTTTTCCACAGTTGTGAATCAAATGGACACAGCTGAAAAGATATGGATATGAGACTGTGCTGCCAGAAAGCTGGACAGATGGAGGACGTGTACCTGCGCATGCAGGGATGACTGATTTTAAAATCATACGGGTGAGGATGAGTTTGTGGAACCCTGAAAGCTGAACGCACAAGAGCACGGTTCTCACAGCACTCAGTAGTCATGTCATTTACTGTGAATAAAACATTTAAACAAACTTTTCAGAAAAAAAAAGATTTATGAAATCTATTTGTAAATTTATTTGTAAAGTTTTATTAAATGTTACTAAGTTTATTACATTTATTTGTAATTTAATTAGAATAATTTCTCATCCCCCTACAGGTTTTTTCTCCTTGGAGACTCAAGGTAAGAGTCATAGGAAGGTGTTCTGGGAAATGGTTGGCCACGGTTCCTGAGGTTTTTATGGTTGGCCAATGGCGTCCCTACCCTTGGGAAAGGGTTAACATCCCACAATGCCGTTCTCTGCATGGGGCGCACAGGAAGCTGTAGCCTGGGCGTAACTCTGCCGCTCTGGGATGGACAGTGCGTTTGTATTCTTTTTCCCAGAGGTTTCTAAATCCGTGGCTATTGTTCTGCTCTGGGAACAACCCCCTCTGTGTGTGTGTGTGTGAGTGTGTGAGTGTGTGTGTGTGTGTGTCCCTGACTCCCGACTGTCTCTTTCCCTTTCAGGTCTTTTCTCTAATGAAAATAACATCTTGACTGAGGGGCAGAGGGGAGATAGCAGAGATGACAGTAGCCTTTCTTTAGCCTGCCACCATGAGTGAATAATCAGAACTGTGTGAGTGTGTGTGTGAGTGTGTGTGAGTGCGTGTGTGTGTGAGTCAGTGTGTGTGTCTTTGTATGTGAGTGAAATCATGGGTGACTGTGTGTGTATTTGCGCACATGTGAAATCGTGACTGACTGCGTATGTGTGTGTGTGAGTGTGTGCGTGTGTGTGCCTGTTCTTGTGTAAGCACTGCATGAAAAGCACTTGGACACAGAGATATTGAGGGATATTAATTTAGCACACAAATATAGTGCAGTATTACTTTGGAGGAGCTGCCATACAGGATGTTGTTGAGTTTGTGTTTGGTCCGGCTGGCTGATCGTGTCAAAGGCCACAGAGAGAGGAAGTGTGATCTCCCTGCTCCTCTGTGCAAAAGGACATCTCTCACCAAACAAACTCTGGCCTCTCCCAGCCCGGAGCGAGAGCCCCGGCCCTCTCTGACTCTGCAGTACGCTTGTTCAAAGGCATTATGGGTATTGAGAAAGGTTGCCTGATTGATGCGTGCGATCTGTCTTCATCTGGGTGAAGGATATTGATCAGAATGCCATTGATCAGACTCACGACCCCGAAAGGCCTCTAACGCTGAAAACTGCAGAACTGCTGCTTTCACTTTCTCAATAATCGAAAGATGATGTGCAGGCAAAAAAATAAATAAATAAAAAAACAACAATACCTCACAAAAACAATCAATTATGACTGTATCTGTTACCTCTGCAACACGGAGGGAATATTTCTGGGTGATTAAGTCTGACTATAATCTATCCGGTCTAGTTTTACAGTGAAAGCTTTATTGCGTGCCAAGAATAAAAAACTGAGTATTCAGCGAAAAAAATATGGAACAGGTGGCTTGGACAAGTGTCAAAGTCAGACTACACCAAAGATAACACCTGCCCTAAAGCGGTTGCACACACACACATACGCACACACACACAGACACACACACACATGCACGCACGCACGCACACGCACGAACGCACGCACACACACACGCACACATGCACACACACTCACGCACGCACGCATGCATGCATGCACACACACACTCACAAACACACACACACACACACACACTCACACACACACACCATTGTGCAGTGAGGAGGACAGACATAACGAGAAGCTGTAGGTCCAACTAGGGCTAAAAATACATTTTTTAAAAAGAGTTGGTATAACTGCAAACAAAGTGCAAATAGGATGGGGGGGAGGGGGGGGGGCTGTCTTTATTTATATATGAAGAGACAGAGACTCTGTCTTCCACATACAGACATGTGTACCTCCACTCACCACCTCGTTCACTCAGTCATATTTTACACTCATACTTCCTTACCTCACTCAGTCATATTTTACACTCATACTTCCTTACCTCACTCAGTCATATTTTACACTCATACTTCCTTACCTCACTCAGTCATATTTTACACTCATACTTCCTTACCTCACTCAGTCATATTTTACACTCACACTTCCTTACCTCACTCAGTCATATTTTACACTCATATTTCCTTACCTCACTCAGTCATATTTTACACTCATACTTCCTTACCTCACTCAGTCATATTTTACACTCATACTTCCTTACCTCACTCAGTCATATTGTCGACACATATATCTTTATTTCATTCATTCATATTTTCCCTCTGCTTTTCC
>JAFBMS010000753.1:20000-62695 GCA_019788955.1 Albula glossodonta
TGTCTGAATGCTCATGTCAGCTAAACGAGTTAGGAGGGGGATTCTGTCACTGTTCACAGGTGAAATGAAATAGAGCTGGCTGCATAATTCCATATTCTACCTTTGCATAAATAACCTGTGCACATTAACGTCCTTAATCACCTACGTATGTTAATGTTCTAAATCACACATGCGGGTTTATTGATGCGCAAATTCCATTTCCTTTAACATGGTAATATGATGTTTTAGAAAATCTGGGTATGATTAATTGCTGTGACTCTCTCACACCAAAAAAATAAAATAAATAAAAGTATAAAAAATGTGCTTATTAATCAAAGTATGTTTTTTCTCCAACACTAATTGTTAACCAGGCTGAATTAACTTTTCACTGGCAAACACAGAGAGACTGAGCCAGTCCCTGCGCCCCCCCAGGGGGACGGCCTGGGTTTCGTGCTCCAGCGGGCTGTCTCAGCTCCTCAGGATACTGCCATTGTGTGAGCGAGGTGGGGGGCGGGGGGGCATTAACACTCTGATAGATGTGGTGCTCTTCCTGTTTGGACTTTCTCAGGAGCCCCCCCCCATCCCCTGCAGGGCGGCTCACAGGACCCAGAGAGAAGGGAACTGCCAGCTCTTTCTCAACGCTTTCTGGGGAAGAGAAGAAAAAGGAAGAGGAGAAGAAAGAAGGAGTATATCGCATCCCACATGAATGTGCGGATATCTGTCAGGGGCGCAGACAGACAGGTGGAGAATGCACGTTTGGAAAACCAGCGCTCTAAACTGACCGAGCTCATCGATAAAGCTTTATAAAAATATGAGCTGAACTGTAAGAACTCTTTATCAATCTGCTGGGACAGACATTCATCCAGGGCAGGAGGTGGAACAGAAGCTCAGAGTGCAGAGCGTTTATAGGAGAACCCTTTCCAGCACAGAGCCCATAGTTCAGCAAACAAACGAATACACTCACGGAGGGCAATTACCCGCTCCACTCCTCTTTCACAGAGCTCTCAGATATACCCCGCCTGAATGGGGGACCTGTGCCTCTCTATGGAAACGCAAACAGAAAGCCAGGTGGATCAGCTTTCACATGCGACGCTCCACGACAGGCAGGCTGACCTCTGACCCCTCTTTTCAGTGTGAGATAATCACCTGTCCCTCTGTCCGCACTCGGACAGTCCAGCCTCTCCACTGTCCGCTGCCTGCCACGCATCCCGGCGTCTCTGATCCTCCAAAGACATTGTTCTGGAGAAGAGAACTCCGGCGTTGCGCTGAGCTAGATCAGATCTCCCGTACCTGGAGTCAGGTATCAAACACGGGGATCTGAGACAGGCTTATGAGGTGTTTGTGCAGAGAGTTAAACTCTCCCATTTCCTCTGTCTGTGGGATCCATTAGAGAAACTCAGTGTTATTGTGTGGACAGAGACACTTCCTCAGGCTCACATGAAGACACGGTGTCCTTTTCCTGCCATTTTACTGCTCTGTTCCTCTGAAACAGGCTGAACACCATTATTCACCACAGTCAGAGCGGCACTGCCTGTTTTTTTTGGTTTTTACTTTATATTCCACAACCAGTGCAGACCCAAGAAACCAGGTGAGGCCAGTTGCCTATGCAGTAAACTGCTTTTATCAGTGAAGTGGGTAACATCCAGACCAGCACACCCCACAGGTCTGCAGGGCCAGGGCTCAGTGTATGGAGAACGGCTCCTATTTCATAGCAAACATTACATATGGTTAAAAACTGCACATTTATCTGAAATATGGAATTGGAGGACTGGAGTTAAACCTGCAGACACTGCGGCCCTCCAGGACTGGAGTTAAACCTGCAGGCACTGCAGCCCTCCAGGACTGGAGTTAAACCTGCAGACACTGCGGCCCTCCAGGACTGGAGTTAAACCTGCAGACACTGCGGCCCTCCAGGACTGGAGTTAAACCTGCAGACATTGCGTCCCTCCAGGACTGGAGTTAAACCTGCAGACACTGCGGCCCTCCAGGACTGGAGTTAAACCTGCAGACACTGCAGCCCTCCAGGACTGGAGTTAAACCTGCAGACACTGTGGCCCTCCAGGACTGGAGTTAAACCTGCAGACACTGCGGCCCTCCAGGACTGGAGTTAAACCTGCAGACACTGTGGCCCTCCAGGACTGGAGTTAGACCTGCAGACATTGCGGCCCTCCAGGACTGGAGTTAAACCTGCAGACACTGTGGCCCTCCAGGACTGGAGTTAAACCTGCAGGCACTGCAGCCCTCCAGGACTGGAGTTAAACCTGCAGACACTGTGGCCCTCCAGGACTGGAGTTAGACCTGCAGACACTGTGGCCCTCCAGGACTGGAGTTATACCTGCAGACACTGCGGCCCTCCAGGACTGGAGAGTGACACATCTGCCGTCGGCCTCCCGAGGGGCTTGTGGCAAACACTCTCCCAGACTTGAGGGACATTTATGATTGAACCGGCAGTGAAAGGAAATGAAGTCTGTGCTCATAATTGAGGCAGTGATGCTCTCTTAAGCACTTATTTTCGGCCCAGAGTTCCAAAGGTGGAGGTCATCTGAGCAACCTCACCCTGGTCACTCATGAGCGACCAGGTCAGAGCCCTCGCAGGGGAAAGAGCCCGAGGCGCTAACTCCAGGGAGCGCCCGAAGGGTCAGTCTGAGGAGTGACCACTGACCCAACCTCACACACACCAACAACAACAAAAACTTTCTTTCAGGTCCTTCTCCCTCAATAGCTCTTTTAGCAGAGCTCTGACACATCAACATGACAATGTGACAAAGCCCTGGCCTTTGAGCGAAGGCCCTCCCTGTGTTAACCATTTTCACCCCCAAAGGGATATTGGGAGGGGGAGCGCTGTGAAAGGAGCAGGAAACTGCTGTGAAAAAGTGGGGTTAGTTACTCAGGAAAAAAAACAAAAACTTTGGATTAACTGGGATTAACTCAAAGCGTGGAAGGCTCAGACCATTTGCGAGAAGACGCTGTCGAGTTTTGGAAAAGTTATGATTCTTTCTGCCTCCACATCTAAACGCCTTTGTGTGTTTTATCATTGTATTAACTGGGCCAGCTGCATGAGAGATTTCTATCTTTCTTGAGCACTCTAAAAATGTCATGTATAAATGTCATACTCAGAGCTGAGTGAATCAATGTAAGAGGCAGAACTGTGAATCTGAGAATGCACTAGACTTCAGGTGAGTCAAAAGAGAGGATGACTTTTTCTCAGGTTCACCTCTATGCAGGTTTATATTGGTTGATGACGCAGCTGCTCACAGTTGACTTTTTATTACTTTTATGTTTGATGTGAATACTTCTGTTGATACACTTTGAAAGAGAGGGGGGTTCTATCCAGATGGATTTGTCTTTTTCTTATAGCACTCCCTGTTAAATTGAAGTTTTTGCATCTCCATTTTGGAAACTTTTGAGTTTGTTTGAGGAACAGACAGTGTGAAAAATAAAATAAAGTTTATTCAAAAGACAATGTTGGAAAGCCTTCATTTACGCAATTTTATAGACAGCTCTCAAATCCAAAAAACAGGACTCACAGCTGGGACTCAAACACCCAGTCAAAGGACTCACAGCTAGGACTCAAACACCGTCACAGGACTCACAGTTGGGACTCAAACACTCAGTCACAGGACTCACAGCTGAGACTCCAACACCCAGTCACAGGATTCACAGCTGGGACTCAAACACTCAGTCACAGGACTCACAGTTGGGACTCAAAGACTCAGTCACAGGACTCACAGCTGAGACTCCAACACCCAGTCACAGGACTCACAGCTGGGACTCAAACACCCAGCCACAGGACTCACAGTTAGGACTCAAACACTCAGTCACAGGACTCACAGCTCACAGGCACCGATGAGCAGATGTCTTTGCTGTGTGGGTGCAGTCTCGTACCTTTAATTGAACAGCATAAGGTCCAGTATTTCATGGCTTGATACTGCAAAACCACGCATTTGAAAGATGATCAAATGGTCCAATCCATCATGTGTTTACTGACATCTGTGATCTGCTTGTGTCCATCTGGATCTGCGGTTCCTCAGATGTTCACCCTGTTCCAGACTGTCAGATTCACACCTCCAGCGAAGTGTGGAGTTGTATTTCAAAGCTGATTAGCTTCCTTTTTTGATACACCTGTAAGCACATAAAAACTTCTTTTTTGTTTTGTGTCATACAATCACAGGACCATCACTGGCACAGGATCCACACAACAGCTCTACTGAGAAATAGGACTCAAGGTGCTTGCATGTGCTTTCAAACTTGACAGACAAATAAAATGTGTTTGAGGGCGCTGCAATTACTTTAGTGCCAATGAGACAGGGGAAGGGAAAAGGGTGCAGAGGAAATAGGTTTAGAAACTGCGAATGAGACGCTTGAGAGGCGCGAGACAGTGCTTTCATGCAGTGCCAAAGTGAGCCCCCTTTGGCTTTGCAAACATTCACGTATCACTCAAGCCTTTCCCCAAAACACCTTTTCAAAGGGAAGGAGGGAGCACTGCCACACAACAAGTACAAATATAAATGTGCAACAGCTTCCCAAAACTCAGTCATACATGACAGGAAGCCCAGACAGACACGTCTCCATAAATAAACTTAATCATGACAGAGTTTCAGATACCACTAGCTATGAGACGGACTTGGGGTATGTTTGTTTCTCTAAAATTAGAAATCTCTTTTGGATTAATCTGAAAGCTGTTTCATGGACATGTTGCAGGGCACTGCCAGGGACTGTATTTTCTATATTAAAAGTCCTTTTCCCGTACTATTTCTGCTAAGGTCATTATGTGTTTAAAATAGCCATGACCCTTATCTAGCACAGTATTTTTAGCCCAGAGGGTGAATTATTACAAAACTCTGGATATGGCTTCATTTTTCTGAAGTAGACATGTGCTAGATCATAGACTATTTTGCCATTGTGTCAATGTCAAGCCTCCTGGAGTAGGGGTTCAGCCGCTGAATCACACCCCAACAGAACGCAGAATTCTCCGGGTCTGTTTGTTGTTTTAGATGTAGCCCTCAAAAATGATCAAAAAGTTCTCGATACCAAAAACTTGCTAAAATGCACTTTTCCCATAGAGGAACTACACCAGCTTTAAATTTTATAGAGTACGAACAGATGTATTTTGGGTAAATGATACAAATTAAATTAATGACTTCTACCTGCTCATCGACAATATAGCATTTTATTTATATGTTTATATAAATGTCAGTGAAGATTAAATCATCATAGAGCTTGTAAATCTGACCACGGCAGGCTAACGGATCACTTCATATTTAAAACATTCTGTTGCTTGACTGTGGACATCTTTACCTTTACGTACCTCCAAGTCAAGTAGTTTTAGTATAAATGCGTTTATGTTATATTACACGGGCTAGCTAACGTTGCCAATTGAAGTTGTATTGTAATCTTCATGAATGCGTATCTCGTCACAAGTACAGTAGCCTACTACACAATTCTCCAGTTGTCCGCGAAATCCCGAAGACTACCGAAGAGGCCCGAATGGAAAGCACTTAAACTCCTCAGCATTGTCCACATTTATCCGCGAAAACCCGAAGACCGTCGGAAAGCTACGAACGCATAGCATGCTGGGAAAAGGGAAAGAGTCGCCATCTTACTTGAAAGAAGGGGTTAGCTAGCTAGCTAGGTTAGCGGCTTGCAATAATAAAGGCGTTTTTTTGCAAGAATACACCAAAATAATCGCTGTCTGTTAGTGTTATATGATGAGATAGGCGTAGCAATTGGTGGGGGCATTTGCAGGCTAAAACAGGCATTCTTTGCGGTTCAAACATAGCAAGCGTAAGGTTTGAAAAAGCGGTCATGGGCCGTTCAAGGAGTCGCAGCTCTTCCCGCTCCAAACACTCGAAAAGCAGCAAACACAGTAAGAAAAGGAGCCGCTCCCGGTCGCGGTCTAGAGATAAGGAAAGGTCCAAAAAGAGATCCAAATCTAGAGAAGCAAAGAGGAACCGGCGCCGGGAATCACGCTCTCGCTCACGCTCAACCACCGCGTCCTCCCGCAGAGACCGGGAGAGGGACCGGGATAGAGCCACCTCGCCCCCTGAAAGGATTGACATCTTCGGGAGGACGCTGAGCAAAAGGAGCGCCCTGGACGAAAAACAGAAGAAGGAAGAAGAGGAGAAAAAGGCCGAACTGGAGAGACAGAGGAAGATGTAAGTTTAGCTAACTGTATACCATTGATAGGGACAAGCAGGTAACAAGCATGCTAGCTTAATGTTAACATGAGCTAGCTAGCGTCGGGACTGTTATCTTCTGCAGTGGGAAAGCGATTGATTCTGATCGAGTCTGATTCGATTGAGTGTTGTGATATAACATTTTAATGTGAAAGTTGTGGAGATTGTCCACCTGTGTTCTCTTATAGGCATCTTGCAACGTACATACCAGTGCATGGTTCATGCATAATCTGTATAACATTACCACTAGCCTTAGCTAGCAGGTGGAGTGCAAGGCCCGAGCACTACTGAAACCAGTCATTTAAACAGCCAGTCAGTGGTACAAACTAAAAGATCACTGAACCAGTTTCTAAAGTTAGTTGACTCATCGAAGAACACACGCCTATCAAATTGAATTGGTCATCGTCGATGGAGTGAAAATACGAATTGTTCTGGATTCTATTCGCAGTATCGGACTTGCCAAATAACCTAGGCTACCTGTAAACAGCGTTTATCCAGCTAGTTTAACTGATACGACCTCGCCATTTAACCAAATTCACCTTGTATCTAGCTTACTGTTATTATTGACATGTGTACTAGCTAGATTATGCATACACTAGATATAGTTATCAAGTTTATCACATCTTGAAATAGAAAAAGAACACACACTGAAATGTAACAAGAAGTACTTGTAATAATTTGGAAACATCGCTGGTGACTGCAACAATGTATTTTTGAGGATAAACACTGTTTCAACTAATGTGAATACCTCCACCAGTGCTAACGTGTGAGTGGATGTTGTAAGGGGGAAATAAGGCTTATTTAAGAGCAGTGACAGGAACACGAGGAGCTGCAGGGAAATCCCAGCCAGGGAGCAGCATGCTTTGGCGGGGACCGAGGGAAACCTCATCCCACTGGTGTCGGTGCGCTTTGGCCTGGAGGTCCTTATGCCCAGCCCGCCAGTCAGGGCAGCAGGTATCTCTGGCCAGGCTTAAGTTACCTGGCTGTGTAAGAGGCACCTGGCATTGCTTCAGTGGCACCCCCCCGAAACCACAGTAACGGGTACCGGTGCTTCCATGTTTGCCTGTGTGACGCTGGCTGGCTGTTTTGGTCTGTGCGCCAGCAGTTACTGTGTAGTTCTGTTGCAGGTACATGTCTGGCTGCCTGGGAATTCGCTTCTGGGAACTGAGCCTGATAAATCTGCCTGTGTACGAGGTCTATATGGAACGTCTCTGCTGGCGTTGTGTACGCTGTTCGTTATGCTCAGGCTTCCCATGATCCTTGAAAATCCTTGAAAAAATTTGCATCCTGGAAATACATGCAAAATGGTCGAATACTCCCCTGTCCGTAACGACTGTGAAAGTAAAAGAAACTGAACCCATCTTTCTTACTAACCCACAACCTTGATATCAGTTACTAATGCAGTCCTGTGATATCACTGTGCTGCTTGTGTCACGTATTGGGACACATAATGGTTTGCACATCTGTACCACAATCAGAAGTCACTTCACACTGTAGAACTTTGCTGACACAAAACATTTTGCCAGTAACATGCCACAGAGTTTATGTGCGCCTGGGAAAAACGTGTGTGATATTGAAGAGCAGCGCAGAGCTAGAGAGAGCAGTGCATTACCTGATGGAGAGTAAGATCCTACCTGTGAGTTTGTGGGACAGCTTACCTCCTGCCTCTCTGGAGGAGGACAGCGTGCTCTCTGGCTGTCCCTTTGCCTGCTGCTGCAGCAGATGTTGAGCGTGTAATTGCGTTGGTGTGGATGTGACAGAGCTGTGGTGCAGTGTCCATGGTGACCCTGTGGTGTATCGCTGGCTTTCAGCAGAGGGCCAGTGACATGTTGCTGCTGGTTGGAGTTAAGCTGGTGCTCCTGGGGAGATTCAACTTTGACCTTTGTGTGTCAGGATTTTTAGGATAGAGAAGTAAAGTGAGAGAGGGCATGACAGTTTATGCTCATGGGATGATTGGCACCTGGGGCGTTTTGGTTTTTGCGACTTTGCGGCCCTCCGAAGCATACCAGAGTCATGTTCCACCCGTCATTGTGCATGCACTTCAAACAGATGGCCTCACAAAGGAGACTCACAACAGATAAAAAACCCGAGGGTTTTAAGTTCTCTGTGACTAAAAGTGGAAATTAAATAAAAAAGGGTGACTTGTTTTTCTTAGCCAAAAGGGAAATGGTGGGGGCTGCTTGTTTGGCGGGCAGCTGTAACAGTTTAAACCTGTTTGAGAGTAAACAATGCGCCCTGCATTATCCTGGGGCCCCTGGGGCATGAGGCTGGGGAGGGCGGGCGGGGGGGGGGGGGGGGGGCTTATGCCCTCTCCTTCATCACATCAGCCTCCCTCCTCTCTGGGGCCCGGGGGCCGTGAGGAGGGAGCAGGTCACCTGGAAGTGTAAGTGTGTAGTATTTCTGCTCACCGTGTTTGTGTGGTGAGGCACTTAGCCATGATCCTGCCCTGGTCGCAGAACTTAGCATCTTATTGCTCTTACATTAACTGTTCCACATTACAGACGTAGGTTGTGTTGTGAGTAAAGGCTAAAATGTTGGTTATTTTGTCTGTTTCATGTATTTTAACCTCCCCCCCCCCTCCCCCCAAAGCCGACAGCAGGAGATCGAGGAGAAGCTGATTGAGGAGGAGACGGCTCGGCGGGTGGAGGAGCTGGTGGCCAAACGGGTGGAGGAGGAGCTGGAGAAGCGTAAGGATGAGATTGAGCGGGAGGTGCTGCGCCGGGTGGAGGAGGCCAAGCGCATCATGGAGCGGCAGCTGCTGGAGGAGCTGGAACGGCAGCGGCAGGCCGAGCTCGCCGCGCAGAAAGCCCGAGAGGTAACGCTCGGTCGTTGGGAATGCAGGCACCCACCACCTCCCACCCTGGGGGAACTCCATGGCAAAACTTTTACATGGGATCGGCCAATAAGGGGGAGGGGGCAGGGCTAGCGAAAGGGGTGCTTGTGCATTCATGATCACATCAGCTTAGCATTAGTGCTAAGTTAGCATTAGCATCGCTATAGCATGAGCACGTAAACAGTAGCCCTGTGCCATCTGCTCACTGGTGTAAACAGCAGTGTAGGCAGGTGTAATTTGGCGGTGCTGATTGCGTTATTGGGGGGAGGGGTACTCTCAGCTCTGTCTGACCCAGGTGGGTCTGATTTAATCACTAGAGAGCGGTCAGGGAGCGCCAGCAGGTTTCAGAGACAGGTGTACATAGGTTGAAGGAGGTTAGAATTTTGTTGGCTCTGTATAAAGCCCTCAGCAGGTGAGAGCGTACACTGTGACCCCCCCCCTGCCCATGTGTCTGCAGCAGTCACAGAAAGGGGGGGGGGGCACTGTGAGAATCCGCAGGTGTGAGTTTGGCCGGGTGGCAAAGGAGAGCTCTGTTAGCGCTGTGCTCTTTATAGCAGACGGTTTTAGCTGTTGGTGTGCTCAGTGTTTAGCTGCTGTTAGCTCCTGTGTGCACACCACTCTGGGGGTACATTTCAGTGAAAGCTTTGCCATGGCTGAAATTTTGACATCCTCTTCAGGTGTCTACTCTCCCCCTCTACCCTTCCCCTCTCCTCTCCTCCTCCTCTTTTCCGCTCTTCTCATTTGTGATGTCTCATTTTTTTGTCCCTAATAAAAAGGCATATGGAAAAAACCTTCCACCATTCACTCCCACCTCACTTGTCTTCTGTTGTCACAACATTTTTATTTCCTTTTGTTCACCAAAGACCCAAAGCTCATGTTTAGTCTGGGCCTTCTGAAACCCAGCACGCCAAAGCTCTGACACACACACACGCGCACACACACACGAGCACGCACACACACACACACACATACACGCACACTCGCTCATGTTTTGGCCTGTAGAGTAGTGTTGCCTGCCGTTCCACACTGTCAGGGCATTCATAAGCATGTGGCGTAGCTTTGAGCTCTGTAGTGTCCTGCTGGGGAATACTCACTCATATTGCATTATTACTGAGCTGCAGTGAGTGCAGACTCTGTCCTTGAAAGTGCTATTTTATTCTGGCGGTAAGCTGGCATGCTGTTGGCGCCATAGTTAGATGTCACAGGCCAGCAGAGGTGAACTCTCACCTAAACAGCACAGTAACTTTAAAGGTTCTCCACTGACCCCAGCCTGTCAGCCCTCTCATACATTACTGTAGTTCTGTTCTCCTACGGCCTCACAGAACTGAGCCAGCTCAGAGCTGACCATCTCAAGAGTGTGTAAGTGCGTGTCCCTCTCTCACCTACCGGAGTTCTCTGAAAGGAACTGTGTTATGGGACAGGGTAAAGAGAAGCAGTAGGCTCCCAGAGCGCTGTAGCGTCAGTGAGAGTGGGTCGCGCTCTGCTCCCCGTCTGGGTCCCCCTCACAGGAGGGCAGGATTGGCGTGTCTGAGGGAGCGACTCTGAGTCTGAGTCTGAACACAGAACACCCCCCAAAGGCAGAGCCAGCAGCTTCCCCTCACACTTGCCTAAACTAACAGGTTTATCCAAAGCTGTGCAGCTCCAGGTTTGCATATGCTTTTATGGAAATGCGTCCCCATTTTTTCTATTGTACTTTTAATTTCACAGTTCAATCTCCATGCCCACTCACCCATAGAGTTTTCCAGAGCTGCTCTGAACCCCTGACCCCACACACACGCATAGACACACACATGCGCACACACACATCAACTGTTTGCTTTTTTTTAAAAAAAAAAAAGGTCCCAACACTTTCTGGAGTAACTTTGTGTGTTAATTTTAAAAATATAATTCTTCTTATTCCCTTTTTTTGTTGTAACTAACAGGTTTTCCATGCATTTATTTGTATTATTTTTCCCTGAAATGTTTTGCCTGTAGGATGCTATTTTTCACACACTTTTGTTCCTTAATGCCATTGACCTCGCTCACCTGCAGCGTGCCCGCCCGCCCGCGCGCCAGTCTCGCGCCAGCTTCGGGCTCGTGCCGTTACCGCACTGTTACTGTTTCACTGTTTCTGTACAAAAAAAAAAAAAAAAGACAATTAACGGGCCGTGAGCCGAGCCGAGCCGCAGGCGTGAGTGAGCGCGAGCGCGAGCGGCGCAGGTCAGTTTTAACGAGGAAGCCGCTGCCGGCCCGGAGGCGCCCCTCTGTCTCTCTGCAGGACACACGGAACAAGAGACAGTAAATATGCGCCTTAATGCTGATGATCATGGTGGTGATGATGATGATGATGATGATGGTTAAAGGAGTTTGTAGGTACACAGGGAAGGAAAATGCGTAGGTATACGTGCATTGGTGAGCCAAACTATTCAATCTTTTTTTCCCTTTTCTCTTTGATTATGATGATGTTAACTAAGAACAAAAAAAAAATACATAAATAGTTTTGTACTGTATTTTTTAAAATAGACTCCAGTGTTGTGTCGTAATATATTTCTAATGACATGAATTTCTATAGCTCTGTTAAACATATGTAGATGCACTGTGTTTTCCACCCTCTCTGGCTGTAATTGCTGTAACCCGCAGGCAGCAGTGGAAGCTGATTTTGTTGGGGGTTTTCCCGTCAGAGGGGGAGGAAAAAATATGAATGATTTTCGGGATTCTTTTTTGTTTTTCTTCCTTTTTTAATTTTCTTGGTGCTGCGGATGTTTAAGATGTAGGTGATTGTTTATGTGCGAGCTTGTGGGAGCGTGCAATCCGTATCCTAGTGTGTGTGAAAGGACTGTGTGTGTGTCTGTGTGTGTGTAGGTGCGCGTGTGCGTGCGTTTGGGGGAGTGCGTGTGTGTGTTGGAGTGTGTGCTTAGGGCCGCCGCACGCTAACCTGTGTGCTCGTCTAACACACCACCGTGTCACCCCTGTAGGAGGAAGAAAAGTCCAAACGGGAGGAGCTGGAGAAGATTCTGGAGGAGAATAACCGTAAGATCGCAGATGCTCAGGCCAAGCTGGTGGGTACCTGCTATCTGTGTGAGGGGGTTTACTGATGTCATTTTGCAGCGGTCTTATTGAATGAAAATCATGCTGCAGTGTGGGGTCTGTGGCCCCTCTTTAAAGCAGAAAGGCTCTTTGGTGTTGCATATTTCCTACCGCTGTTCATTTGCCCATTTCCACTAAAGCTTTCCTGAGCGTTGCTCTGGTTCCAGTGGAGGCCCATTTGCCAGTGCTGTTAGTGTTTGGATGGGATTTGTGAGGCTGTGTCCTCTCACACTGGCGATACTCTCCTCAGAGTATTTCTCTTTTACACAGAGTTTAATTATGTCTCATAATTATTGTTTGTAGTTCATTGTCCTTTTTAACTATTATGCATTATGCAAAATTCACACACATTTTTACTTCTCAACATCAAGTATCATGTGTCAAAGTCTACATGACATTCTACAGGTGTTTGTCATGCTCATCGAGTCATTCACTCTCCCTTTCTTTTATTAACAAAGCGGTTTGTGAATGTGAATGACTGTGCCATCAGCAGTAAATTGTGCGGTGCTCTTTCACTGAAAGTCATTAAACAATGAGTCTGAACCACGAGCATTGTATAGGGAATACCCAATAAAATAAACATCGGAGGTATTGTGATGTGCTGACAAATTCACTGCCAAATGGCTCCAGCAGCAGAGCATCTCATGCACCCGCTGTCCCCGCACGTTAGCACGTTAGCGCCTCAGCCACCGATCCCTGGCTAGTACAGTTTCCAGGCAGGGGCGTGGCTATGTTGTCAGGGGTGGGGCTGTGTTGTCATGTGCAGAGCTGCGTGCTCATAAGTTTTGTTTACAAGCACATTTGTCCTTGGTGGACTTCCAGTCCTTATGACGTTGTTCATGCATGTTTAAAAAAAAAAAAAAGATTTGTTTGGGTACACTATATTGTTCAGATTATTCCTTGAGTTTTTGAAAATAAATTTGTTCAGCTGATATTGTGGTAACCATAGCAAAGAAAGTAACTTTGTTGTTAACTGTGGTAGTGTTGTTGTTGATGCTGTTGGATTTTGAGCTTGATCTGTGCCCTGTTTGGTTGTGTGTGTGTGTGTGTGTGTGTGTGTGTGTGTGTGTCTCTTCCATAGGCTGAGGAACAGCTGAAAATAGTGGAGGAGCAGAGAAAGATTCACGAGGAGAGGATGAAATTAGAGCAGGAGAGGCAGCGGCAGCAGAAGGAGGAGCAGAAAATGATCCTGGGGAAGGGGAAGTCCCGGCCCAAACTGTCCTTCTCCCTGAAGGCGTCCGAATGACCCCCGCACCCCCAGGGAAGAGGCCCCGCCCACTCAGCGTATGCAGCTTCATGTTGAAGTGTTCCCTGGAAACGTTCCGCTTGTGATTATCGCTCCTGTGGGCCGTCCTCTGTTCATCATCTGACAAAAAAAAAAAAAAGACAACAGAACATCCAGGGCAGGCGTTCGACCTGCCTGTACTCCATCCTGATGCGTTCCTCTTATCCTTTTCATTTTTCATCATTTTGTTTTGTTTTTAACCGTTGCCATGGAAAACTTCCACTCATAACCCCCATTACCAGTCTGTAACTGTGGGTCATGAAAAATTGAAATTTTTTTTTATTGAACAATTTAGTGGGGAAAATAGTAAAGTGACACATTAAATGTAGGTATAAAATAATTAGAGTGTTAGCATGTTTAGGAAGGTGCATGGAAGTCGTGGGTGTGGTTTGGGGATTTAGCCTGGGTCTGGGGGGTGACGGAGATCTCGAACAAAGCAAGACAGTGAGAGCTTTTGCCTCAGATCCTGTCTAGCGGATTAGCCTGCACATACATGCATCTGCCCTCTGGTCTGCTTTTAAACTGTTTCATTTAATAATACATTGGGTCGGGGTAAAGAAACGAACAAAGAAATGTTTTACCGTACCTGATTTCCCACCCTCAGACAGCTTTGGGGCCCAGGTGACCTCCCCAGGTATGGGCTGGTGCGTGTTCCTCATTCCAACAGGAAGTTGGAATTTGGAAGATGGGGGGGGGGGGGGGGGGGGGGGGGGGGGGGGGGGTTCTGTGTGTGACACAATGTTGTAGAATCTGTCAGCGTGTGCTGTCCTTCATAAGATGGGAAATGAATCCGTAAACATTGCGTGGATGTTCCTCACACAGTTCACTATGATCTCTAAAATACTGCATTGTCGTAAAGCTGCCCTGCACAGGTAAGACTGACTCACTGCATGTTCACTGGGTAGGGGATGTGATTAAGTGTGTGTGCGCATATGTTTTAGCGTGTGTGTGTATGTGTATGCCTGTGAGTGAGTGAGTGCGTGCGTGCGTGTGTGCGGAGATGTGTGTGTGCGCGCAGGGATGTGGGTGCAAAGGGTGGGTCTCAGATAAGACAAATTAGTTTTTGTGGTCGAACCTTTGGT
Organism: Albula glossodonta; assembly: GCA_019788955.1. Lineage (NCBI taxonomy): Eukaryota > Metazoa > Chordata > Actinopteri > Albuliformes > Albulidae > Albula > Albula glossodonta. Next base: position 34,422 of record JAFBMS010000753.1, read on the forward strand.
ATTTTCCCCTTCATCCTGGAGACTGTAAAATTCACCAATAAAATCCCTTGAATGCGACCCACGTGTCCTGAGCCTGGTTTATTGAAAGTGACCCCACCGGGCTCATAACGGAAAGCCTGTAACACCTGACAGTCCCAGTGGTAATAAATTATTTTACAGGTATTTATATCTTCTTTGCACAGCGACATGGCAGGTTCAGCAGTAAGCAAGGTGTAACTGATAAGCGGCGGCTCGTGCATGCTTTTCTGTAGCTTTCCCCGCAGCCGCATCTGTGGCAGATGTTTGGTGAGCTTGTCTTCCACCTAGATTTCACGCGCAGCACATAGTCGCACCCACAGGCACAGACGGTGTTCCTCACGCGCTGCACTTGGTACTACTCACACGCACAGACGGTGTTCCTCGCGCTTCACATAGTCTCACAAGCACAGACGGTGTTCCTCGCGCTGCACATAGTCTCACTCACAAGCACAGACGGTGTTCCTCGCGCTGCACATAGTCCCACTCACAAGCACAGACGGTGTTCCTCGCGCAACATATAGTCCCACTCACAAGCACAGACGGTGTTCCTCGCGATGCACATAGTCTCACTCACAAGCACAGACGGTGTTCCTCGCGCTGCACATAGTCCCACTCACAAGCACAGACGGTGTTCCTCGCGCAACATATAGTCCCACTCACAAGCACAGACGGTGTTCCTCGCGCTGCACATAGTCGCACTCACAGGCACTGAATTTGCCGCTGCCCGGCTAATGTGTGTGTCTGGTTGTGTCTGTTCTGCAGGCTCACTATTTATGAAATAAACACGATCCCCCGACATGGTCTACAAAAAACCCAGAGAAGCGCTGATTTTAATAATGAAGTGAACACCCCTTGACCTGGTCCGGTTTGAGCCTTTTTTCACAGCGCGTGAAAATGTGTACTGCATTGCAAAAATTGGGGAAAAAAAGCTTCGTCTTGGAGGAGGGCAAGCCTATCTCTGACCATGTGTTAACTGAGGAAAAACAATAGATTAACTTAAAATCTAAAACATTTTGCCTAGAAAATCAATTTAATGTTTCTGACCTTTTTTTTTTTTTTTTTTTTCCAAGAACACTTCGAGCAGTTTTAGGATTGGTTGGTCGTTGTTTGAACATTGCGCTTTTTGCAAATACTTTTTGGCGTACGGGCCTAGTAGTACCTGCAGTGTTTCTGATTAAGTAGATGGCATTTTTGCACAGATAAGGTGTTTTCATCTCCATTCTTTTGCATTTGGGGTTATTATGAATCGTCTCATGCGTTAAACAAAACTTAATTTCAGCGACCAAGCAGGATATTAATTAGTCTGTAATTAGGCGGTGCCGCCTGCTCATTCATTTGTACTGCGAGAGGCGAGGCTGGCGTTCTGTTATCTTATCAAGGAATTAGGGCCAGGCTCTCCAGCAGAAAATGATTATATGTATTAATTTAGAGTTGCAGAAAGAGTGAAGTAAAGAGGAAGTATGATGCTTATCTTCGGCGCTGCGTTAGAATTCTTCACCTGAAAATCCATCATGTCGTTCCATATCAGAAGATAAAGAATTGAGGAAAACTTTTTAGCGTATAATTCAAATTAAGCATTAAAATATATTTTAAAACCACACGCTGGTATTTTAAAGTGCATAAGTTTTGCATTAGCCTACACATAGTTCCATATCTGTCAGTGTTCAACTTTTATGATTTAATGTAGGATAAATACAACTCTTCCCTGCTTCTGGAAGTATGGGAATATGAAAATGGCATGTTCTTCTGCGAAGTCACTTATTTGAACATGTTCATGGGTAATAGCCCAGATTGAAGGGGCTTATTGTATTGTATGATGATAAGCAACCGAAATTATTTTCATTTTAATTCGAAATTTTACAGACAACTAAAAAACGCTGTTTAAGCTATTTTGAGACTCTTTGTTTGTGGCATGTAAAACTATCACAGTTACAATGTATACAGAACAAATGCAATTACTATGTAATAATAATAATAATAATAATAATAAAAACTGCATATTCTAATGATATTTTCATAAATTATAATACTAAACAATAGTTTTATTGTGGCTTTGTGTATGAGTGTATATTATATTTTTGTAATTTAGGGTCGTTGTTATTAAGTTTAAAATATTTTTATCCACTTCATAACCAGGCCCTGAAACTAGTAAAGAAAATAAAGAACTGAAACATAAATATTACATAAATCCACACAAAAATTGTTTTTCATAATTCAACCTAATATCAGTATTTCAATAATACAATAATTGTATATAATTATATAACAATATAATATCATTGTTATTAAAATAACTTGACTATTTGAGGTCTTCCTTTTCGATTTTATTTAGAGACATGAATATTATTTAGTTTTACACGGGCAGCTGTTGGATGTCTCTCCTGTATTTTGTGATTATGTTGTGTATCAGTGCTCGGTGTAGCTTTAATTTAAGTGGCATTTTCCGCCGTATTTCGAAACTTGCTGGCTGGTCCGAGCGAGAGGCGCGCACGGATATCATCACCGATCATTCAGAGCTTATTTTAGAGAGTTAGATATTTTAGAGACAACTCAGAAACTGCCGCTCTGCCCGCTTTCCACGGGATGTTTTCAGTATTCGAGGTTCTTCTTCCTCTTGTATGCCGACTCAGGGCTGTATGTTAAAACGTCTTGAAAATTTGAAGTAGCACTGTGGGTTACAATAGAACAAAGATAAACTCCTCGAGCTAAATAGATTTTTAGTTGTATAGCAAAATGTACTTATAGCAAAAGGTAATTAATTTGAATCCGCTACATTGGCTTTACAGTTTTTTTTTCTTTACAGTATTTGTTATGATAACTGTAGTGCACGCAGTTCAAGTTTCTTACCAAACTGTAATCGGAGAACACTCAGTCAGCCGAACCATAAGGACTGAAGACATGAGCGGCTAAAGGAGTGTATATTGGAATGATCGGAACTTGAACGCCGCACACCTCCTTTATCTCATGGATGTGGGATCACTTTGATTACAGCCTAAACTAACAGTACAATACACAAATAAGCTCAAGTACCTAATTAAATTACCAATTTAGTTCGTGTGAAATGTTGACACTAGGTCTATCTTATGTAAATTACCCACGCTATGTATTATGAACAATTAAGGCGAGACCCAAATGACCTTTTATTTAGGAGGAAAATGTCCACATCCTACGCACATCTTTGCATTACATTGTTGTGCGTAATTGTGAGACAATTTAAATAAAGCAGTTGTATACATTGTAAAGGCCACATCGTTAAAATTCTGTAAAATCACAAATACTCGAATGTACTTGAGATACATTCAAACAAGTGAAAAAAATCTATTTCTGCAAAATTTACTACGCTACTACTACAACTACTAGTATCACTACTGAGACTGCTACTGCTGGAAATAGTAATAATGAAACATTGCGAAACGTAAATGATTTCAGTCAAACGTACTCTCCTCACTGTTATCCAGATCTTATGTCTTGAACCCTGAAAAATCTCGAAGCAATATAAGACAAAACATACAACTGTATTTACAATGGGTGTAAATACTGAGTACAACTCAAGTACTAAAAGATTTTGAACATGTTTATTTAACATTTGTATTGACAGAAATCATAAAACAGTGTATCTTTACTCACTTGCACCAGACACGTCCGCTAGTGAGCGCTGTTGCCTTTCGGAAAAAAATATTCCACCGTTGGTAGCAGAATTTCATGACAATCCAATTTATTTATTTATTTATTTATTTATTTATTTATTTATTTATTCTTACTAAGAATCCTGGTGATGTCTTAACATTATAAAGAAACTTTTTTATCCAAACATGAGCCGAAATTAATACAACCGAATCGTTTAAATATCGGCTCCTTTAAAAAGTACTACATTTCTCCAATGCCCGCAGCCCTTTGCATTTAAATAGCTAACCTTGGCTCAATCATTTATGCAATGACATGTTAAATGTATTCTCGTATCATGTCAATGCCATTTTGATATTTAATTCAAGAACTCTGTCGCTATCCCACGGGCAAACACAGGTCAGGCCGAACCTCGGGGGTTCATACCACCGACTGGTTTCTATTTTGGAAACAAATCAGAAAAGATGTGAGAGGGATAGCGCAGCAGTTCACCTGATCACCTCGGGGGTTTTAGTCAAGACATTTTCCTGGTATGATGGTAAAACAGACGGACCATTATTATCACAAAACTGAAAGAGGGAATTTTTATTTTTGATCTCTTCAGCTTAATCTTTTTTAAAATCTTTTTCCCGGTTGCCACCCTATAAGAACACAATACAAAGTAATTCGGTTACATTTGCGTTCCATTCCGTCGTCGCTTATTTGCGGTAAAACTAGTTGCAGACCTGTTTAGTGTGATTGACTGAAGGGTTCACATTGATTTACAGCGATCTAGCCAATGAGGATCGACGTGGGCGGAGTCACTGGGAACACAGCGCTACCAAATATTCCGCCTCGCTCTGGTGTTCAGTTACTCTGAACCTGGCCTCGGCGGAGCAGCTCGTCATCCCGCATCGCAAAGCAATTCCACGGACCAGGAGGATCCTTTCTCAGCTCGTATTTTACAACTGGGACCGATCCTAGGATGAGAACTTCTACTTGAAATTGATTTTTATTTTTTTTCTTTTTCCCCTTTATTATTATTATTTTAATTCATTCTACAGCCTCATTTGCAGTTTTTCACCATGGGGATGAATTAAAATCGTTCTTCTGTCTGTCTGCTGCTCTTGGAGAAACCCTTGCAGTTGGATTGATACCTCTTTGCTTGACGATTCCAGGACAAGCCGCGGATTATTGTTTTCTATATTTGTGTATGTGCTTCGGGAACGGACATCGGCTGCGGTGTGATTCGCCCTGCTTCACGGAATGTACCCCATTCACGTCGGATAACTAAGGAGAATTAACACTGTCTTGCCTGAATGAAACGCTAGTTTTTCCTCATCTTTCTTTTTCGCATTCGCGGGGAGATTTGGAGCTTCCTTGGTGCGTGGGAGCAGTGCGCGCTCGGCGAACACGGTGGCTCGTCTGCCGTGGTGGGACTCGCTCGGAACAGGTCGCTTTGTGGGGATTTGATGTTTTTTTCTGCATCTAGACCTGGATTACAGAGTTTGGTTGTGTGTCAGTTTGTCACCGTCACCAGACACTCTCTTGGGCCATTTTAAAATTTTCCCATTATAATTGTAAGCACAGGTCGCGAGCAGTCGTGGTGAAAGCAATAATGGGGGACTCTGTGTGGAGATACTATTTCGGAGTTTTGTTCATTGCATGCAAGGTGAACCTGTCCCGTGCGCTCATTTTAGAGTCCATCTACTGGAACACAACAAATACCAAGTAAGTAAAGCAAGCCCGCTCACCCCAGTAATTAACACTGAAATACGAACACATAGGTTTTTTTTTATTCGGCCATACATTTATAATAGCGTATATACCGAAATATTTTGCCATCTAGCTAGCTGTTGGAGCATTTTTTGGGCATTAATGATAATGAAACAGAAAATTTCGGAGATCTACATCGTACGTGGTGCATAATTGAGTTTGTTTGTCTTGTTATGCGAAATGCCGTTTTGTTCGTGGGCGATCCACAGGCGGCCGTCGAAGGAGAGGGAAGGAGGAAAGGCGATACGTGACCTCTCTGGCAACCGGTGGGGGAATTAGTTTAAACCCGCGATGAATTCCAACATTTTTAGCCTCTCATCTAGTTTATTTAGTAAAGATAATATTATATTTCTTTAATCAACCGATTTCGATATTATAGATGTTTAAACACAAAAGTCACAAAAAGAGGCCAAGTCACTAGTTTGGATGTCAGTATTTGTTTTCTTAAACTGGGAGTCCACTTCCCGCTCCACGTCAAAGAACAAATTCTATTTATTTCAAAAATATAATATATGAAAAATATAGTTGTGACAACTAAGACTATATCACCATTATGCAAATACACATTTCTGAAAGCATAAGGCCCAGTAGAAGTAGACGTTTATTATTTGCGTTTTGTATATAAGCAATCCCATCTACGTATAATAAATTATGAGGTAAATTCTACTACATTTTAATTCTCCTGATGTATAAATTATATTTGAGTGATTCATGTATCCTCTATTTTATAGGCTAGAGTTTTTTTTTTCTCTCAAAAACATTAGCCTATTTTTGTTTTTAATTTGCTGTATTAAAGTGTAACAATACAAACTTGTCGTTTTTTCACGGCTAAGCGCATATTCATCATTATTTTAATAATACCAAGAAAATCAAGTAATATTCTTGGGCGAAATAGGATGTTAGGATGCGCCGTGCTTGCCTACAGATGAAGGAAATCTACGCGGGCTTCATGCATTTATCTGAGCCACAAATCGGTTAAGCACACGCCTGGAAACTTTAACTTACACACATGCATGGAGCGAGCAGGCGGATCCGTGCTGCCGATGTGAAACGGGCGGCCACATTAGCAATCATAAATCAAATCGGCTTCATATTTTATTTAGAAGTAACCACACAACACAACTCCCAGCGTTAAATTTCCGGGTACGAATACCGCTAATGCGACGACAGGGTTTTGGGGGCAGCTTTTTTAGGGTTGAGGATGATCATATTTAAAAGAAAAATGTCGTCAGATTGAGACTCGTGCACTCTCAGTAATTTTGGCCCTCGAATTCAGAAGCCTCTCTGGCCGAGCTGCGGGTGGGGACGGAGACGGCCTCTCTCCCGTCTTGAAAACCCATTAATGCATAAATAAATATGACTGACAGCTGGGGGCGATGCAGATTCTTAACAGGTGGTCTTAGTGACTTGCCCTGATGACAGTTACCGTCGTATAATAGAGAATCCATCTTCCTAAAGTTCCCACTGGGTAACCTTAAAAAATAAGTAACGTATGTGTGTGTACTACATTGGTTATAGAGATGGGATCTGTGACTACAGCAACGACGTCAATACATCTGCGAAGGCCCCGCAAGGAAAAAAAAACTCATTGCTTTAATTTTTAGCATATATCCCATGAAACGTATACAATTCAACAGGAAAATGTGGGTTATGATGTTTTGCATTATGCCCAAAGTGCAGCAACGCCATCACATCGTTGATGCGCGCATACATCATTTTCTAGTGAGACTGCCTAATACATTGGAATTATTAACTAGAATTTAGGCATAAAGTGCAGCCAAACCGGTAGTCTCGGTTTAACCGTCTTGAATACTAAACACACGGTGCTCATTAAGCGTTACGAGGCTGGTCGACCGGCCGGGAGAAGGCTGGAGAAAGACGTAAAATTGGGTATAAAATTTGAGGCGATGGCTGAGGCGAGGGGCGGCTTAACGGCATCTGACATGTGCCTGGATGGTGCTCGGAGTGGTTATTAGACCATTGATCTGCAGACAGTTAGCGCCGGAGCGAGGGCTGAGCTGGAGCCGATAGTTTTTACGGATGAGGGGATTCAGGCAGAATGTGGGATGACGGAGGCGTTACAGATACCGAGGCCAGAGTGATGTGGAAATGTTTTATGTTTATATATTGCGAACAAAATCTATTTTGCATAAATCTGCCTTATAAGATGTTATAATAGATAGACTCATAAGTACGAAGAAAAAACTAAATAAAAAGTATTTTTACATGGCCTTTTGGGAAAATAAATAAGCGCAGATGCAATTGTTCGCTTTCCTTTTTGCCACACATATCTGTGCATATTAATAGGCGATGTAAATTGTGAAATTACTCCTGTCAGTACAAAGCAATTTTCTGTGCTTAAATATTTTAAAGATACAAAACAGTTTTGTATTACCTGTACCGAAAGCAAATGAAATAGTTTAAAGGTTAATAACAATAACAATAACAATAATAATAATAATAATAATAATAATAATATATCAAGTTTTGGCATTATTATTTTTATTATTTGTATATCCATTAAAATCAGTAAATGACAAACCCGACCGCAAACAGTTCACCATAAATACTTTCATATACACAAAGTTACTCCCTCTCTCTCTCTATATATTTATATATATGTATTTTTTTTCTTAATACAATCATTTTGAAATGTTGCCGATCAGATCTTTTTCCTCAGTAGATCAAATCTGACTTTTGTGTCCGCAGTATGTTAAACACAAGGCCTCCCTGTCGCTTCAGTTCAGAGGGGAGAACTCTCGCAAAAATAACTCGCTCCCTCACCTCTCCTCCCCCTTGCCAGTTATCATTGTTTCCCCGCCCGATCGGACAAAGGCTGAACACCCTTGTGAATATTTGAGAATGTGAAATAAAATGCAAAACCACGGGGCCTTGTCTGTCCGTTTTTAAAAGCGCATTGTTGCTTACGCTTTGCTTGAATCAGTGCGTTTGTGTGAGCTCCATGAAGGTTTTCCCCTCCTGGTAATCCATTTTGTAGTTAACCCCGAGAAACAAAAGTGGGGGACGTGCTTTACACGTTTTATTCCGGGGAATCCGCCGGGGCTCCAGTGTAGTTCATTAGGAGATTACGCTGCGTGCAGGCCTTTGTAGGCGAATAGAGACGCAGATCCCATGTGAATGAATGACAAGGGGGCGAGCGATGCCCCAGGAGGAAACACTGCAAGCAAGCACAGAATCTGGCTTTAAGGGAAGGGTTGCGGGATTTAAATAAAAAGAATAAAGTAATAAAAGAAAGAGGGATTGGGGGGGGGGGTTAAATCCCTCCAATTTATACAATGTACAGAGAAGGCACTGCTAAACCATAGGGGGTGATGTTCCCATGACAACATGTTGAATAAAAAGTTTATGATCCAGCCTGCACATTTGAGTGATAGAGTGAGAGATTGGGTGAAAGAGAGAGAGAGGTTGTAGAGTGAGAGGCAGGTTTGGGGGAAGGTGTTGGGTTATTGACTGAGACACGGTGAGTCAAGGTGGTTCGTTGGGTAATAGAGCGCTGGGTTATAGACTAAGAGACGGCAAGTGGGGTGGGGTGCTGGGTTTTCCTCACAGCCCAGCCCGTGGCTGCAGATAGGACCAGCACAGTTTTCATCCGCTGTGGTCAGGGTTGGACTCCATGCTATGGATCTGTCCCTGTGAGAGGATCAGAGCTTCAGCTCAGCAGGTACCGTCACCGTCAGCGCCAGCCCCAGCTGCAGGGCACGCTGCATTTCACTGTGACCCAGCTCTTAAAAAAACCTTCGAGTGAACGGCGAAGCCGATGTGTGCCTGCCATATTTTCTTTCAGAGCTTTTCCACTTGTCCCTCTCACACACCTGTGGTCTTCCCATTGCTCTTCATCAGATGTCAGACGAAGGGAAACACTGGAGTGCCACTCAAACACCTGTGTCCAGTCCCGCTGGACGGGTCAGACTCCCGGTCATGGGGCGTCTGTGCTGAGTGGGGCCCCCAGGCGCGGCAGCAGCCTATCGGAATCAAATCTGGGAGTGTCTGCGCATGCACACTAAAAACACAACGGCGAAGCCTTTCTCCCGCAGCGCATAATCTCATACCGCTAACAGACACAGAACTCGCCACAGTATGATGTAAATATATGCACATTTTGTGTTTCCTTGATGTTTTACAGTACTTGAAATCAACAGTTATTTATATATTTCCCTATATGTTGTAATGCTGTACAATATGTACGTCAATGTAGATATTTTATTTCAGAGTATTTATTATATATATTTTATTGTCAGGAGGGAGCACACACCTGTCCAGGTTTTTTGGCTAGACGTAAGGTTGTCAGACTGCACACCTCCTCAGGTGCAGGGTCTGGAGCTCATGTGCTGTTCGTGATGTCACTTCCTCTGCCCGCTTCTCAGGAGGAAGTGAACACAGGGAGACATGTCTTGTGGCGTGTGTCTCACCTGGTCCCTGCGTGACTGCTCATGTATGACACTCCTCTGTGTCCAACACATGCAACACGCAACTGATGATCATGGCTGCAGTCTTCCCTGCTTCGCCGCCTGGTCTTTGCTTCACCGCGTCTCGGTGGGTAATTACTGGCTGTCCTGGAGCTGGGGATGGGGGCTTGGGGGAGGGGATGGTCAGAGAGGCCGGAGAACAACAAAACATGGGGGGTGGGGGCCCAACATGTTAAACCTGCTCCCCCTCTAAAAAACAAAAAGTCAGACTCCCCCCACCCACATCCCGCCCTGCTGCCCCTTGGTCTGGGGCACTGGGGTTGTCTCCGCTCCCCGGCCAGAGTGGAGCCGTTGCGGTTGAACTGAAGCCGAGATCATGGCGATAATCACACTGACTCTCTGTAAATGGCGCACTGACCTTGGGTACATGGTGTTTTATTTTAACCGCGCCGAAAATGGATTCATTTTTTAAATATATATATTTATATATTTACTTTTTTTTTGTAATCTGCGCTGATTGCGCTCTGTGCTCGCTACCTGAGAGAAACACAAATCACGGGTCTGGGTTTCACTTAGCCCGACTGTGGGAGGTTTTCAATAATGTAATCCGACAATCTGGGGCTGTTTTCCCGTCTGCTTTCTGTGGTATTGATTGGGCAGCACAGATCAGTCTGGGGGAAATGAATGTGAAATAGGACTGAAAATGAGACTGAGAATAATACCATGACAGTGCCTTAGAGCAGGACCGCTGATCTGGGGTCAGCTTCCTCCTGTCCATGTACCCATCTTATTCATTATGAGCTGGAATTTTAAACTGATCCTAGATTAGCACTCCTAAATTTAGATGCTTAATTAATACATGTCTGTTTGCAATGCAGTATGGAGTAAAGCTTCAACATTTGGTCTGTAGCTATGGCTATTGAACTGTGTGTGTGCGCATGTGTGTGTGTGTGTGTGTGTGTGTGTGCATGTGTGTGTGCGCGTGCGCGCGCGCGTGTGTGTGTGTGCGTGCGTGCGTGTGTGTGCGTGCGTGTGCGCGTGTGTGTGTATATCATCAGGCATCTGTTTGTTGGAGGAGGTGAATGTTCAGGCCTGACTGGTGGAGGTCTCTGCCTGCTCTTCCTCCAGGCTCAGTCTCTTGATGGCGCTCCTCTGCTCTCCACTGGAGGTCAGAGGTCAGAGGTCAGATACTGGGCCCTGTGCCAGAATGTTCCTGCTAAAAGAGCAGAACAGACCAAACAAGCAAACATGCAAACAGAGTAAATAATTTATATTTCATACATTTATTTATAGTTATATTTATGAGTGTGTGAGATTGTGCTCCAGTATGACTCTGTGTGTGTGTATGAGTGTGTGTGTGTGTGTGTGTGAGTGTGTGTGTGTGTGTGAGTGTGTGTGTGTGTGTGTGTGTGTGTGTGTGTGTGTGTGTGTGTGTGTGTGTGTGTGTGGAGAGATGTGTGGTGTGGTTGTTTGTGTGTGTGAGTGTGTGTGAGTGTGTGTGTGAGTTTGAGTGAGTGTGTGCGTGAGTGTGTGTGTGTGTGTGTGTGTGTGTGTGAGTGTGTGTGTGTGTGGTGTGTGTGTGTGTCTGCATTGTGGTGTGAGTGTATAGTGGGCTGGCCATGTAGAGGGTGGGGCCGTGAGGGGGGCTGTTAAATTTGCATGCATTCATGTACTCTGCACTGCTGTCCAAAGGGCTTTACGAAGCCATTAGGGGCACACAACAGGAAGTGCTCATATCCTGGGTCACTGTGCGCGGCGGGGTGGGGGGGGGACTTTGGAGCAAAGCTGAGTGGACTCAGCCACAAGTGAGACAAACGGTACATTAAGTGCGCAAACACTCGACACGACGCTCAGCGCTAAGAACACACATTAAACAAACGGCTCTGAGAAGCGTCTGATCTGGGCCGAGATGACAGAGGCCCCACTCTTACGCTTATGATAATCTGAGCACAGAATCTATTTTTGTAACTCTGAGACAGAGGAACTAAACGGCAAAATCTGTGCCTTTGGTTGTGGTCTTGGGAACGTATGAGCATTAAACCGTGCAGTTGTTTTTGCTGGTTTGCTGTATGCTGTTGAGCTGTAATTGTTTATGTAGTTTAAAGCAGAGTTTAAAAACAGTGGGGTAAAAGGATCTCTGGCATTTTCCTCTTTTCTTTTCAAAATTAAACAATTAGCATTGAACATTGGTTCACCGACTGAACTCTGCTAAAATGACACTGGTTGTTGTAGGGTTTTCACACTGCTTCCGATGTCTTGAGGAAGCTAATATACTTTTTACTGTACAATTTCTAATATTGTAATCAGATGAGAATGTGCTTGCATGTAAGGTTTAAAGATAACTTGGGTATAATAATTATTTGAAATATTTTGAGATTTGTTGATATCAGTAAAAAATCCCTGCATATTTCTGACTGTTTTAAAACAAACACATATTTTCACCAACGTTAACCAAACACTACACGCATGTTCTAGCTTCGTGAAGGGTCCTCTAAGGTTTGTGTCTCCGCTCCTCTCCGCAGGTTTGTCCCGGGACAGGGGCTGGTGCTGTACCCCCAGATCGGGGATAAGATGGACATAGTGTGCCCGCGGGTGGAGGGAGGGGTGGGGGAGGGGGTGGAGTACTATAAGCTGTACATGGTGCAGCGGGCGCAGCTGGAGAGTTGCACCATCACCAAAGCTGACACGCCCCTGCTCAACTGCGTCAAGCCCGACCAGGATGTCAAGTTCACCCTCAAGTTCCAGGAGTTCAGCCCCAACCTCTGGGGCCTGGAGTTCTTCAGGGGCCGAGACTACTACATCATCTGTGAGTACCGAACCCTACCTACTGCCTAACACCTAATCCCTACTACATCATCTGTGAGTACCAAACTGTTAGGATATTTTGCCCTTCTCCGTGGAACCAAATGCAGGACAATGAAGAACACGCTGACGACTTCTCTTAAGAGAATGTTGATTTATTACAATGCGCAAGGGAGAGACAAACTCAGAACATTCGGGCTGCCTGTGCCGAGAGAATCTCTAAAGAATCAGGTTGTGTGGTGTGTTGATATACAGTTCATGGTCATGCATATCAAAGGAATAAGATAAGGGCCAGGCCAGAGACAACTGGTCTTGTCCCTCCATGGGAACCCTGGCAGAGCCATTAGCAGAGGTATGCTGTGGAGACAGGATACCTTACACAAATGCAAATGTTTGGTTGATGACTGGAGCTGGCTAGGCCAAAGGTGTCATGAGGTGGAGGTGTCACAAAGTACAAATACAGGATACAACACAGTTCTGTCACCTAAAGGAAGCCTTAAATAATATCACAAAAACCTGGAACCTATCAGTCCCCCATTTTGTATTTGGTAATAGGGTACAAATTACCCTATCCACCACAACCTAGTTTATTATTAATCAATCCTCATTTAGTTCAGGCCTGAAACCCCCAGTGAGCAAGCACAAGGCAACAGTGGCAAGGAAAAACTCCCTGGAATAAAGGGCAGAAACCTTGGGAGGAACCAAGGCTCAGCAGGGGGAACCCATCCTCCTCTGGTTGGCTTAGGTAAAAATGAGTACTGAGTTTGAGACAATCTTCTGTCCCTTATGAAAGTTGGCTTCACCCGATTGGACCTGTGATTCTATTGTTTCAAGACACCTCCCACTCCAGTCAGTCCTGGCAGCACAGGTTTACACCTTGATACATATGCAAGTGCAAGTTTTCCTCTGCAGAAACAGAGAAAGCTGTGACTGATTATTTATATATTTTGTTCTATTAGGGCTTTAAGGAACAAAAGTATGAGCTAAAATACGTTGCAGGTATCATACTCGTATACACAGCCTAACCCTGTGTACAGGCAAATGAGCTTACAGAGGAAAATGACATGCCATTAATTAACAAAACACAGCGATGGCATACATGGAACCCATACATGCACACATACATGGAAAACAGGACACAATAAACACATACATGTACTATAACAGAATAATTTCATTTTTCAAAAAGATTTTTTTGTGATGAATCCAGATTCCTCATGGTATGACTGGTAGGAATTCTCCTTGTGTGAAGGGATGATTTTTCAGTGTCTGAATGGGGAGAGGTTTCGAGCACATCACCCACATAACCATGACCTCAGCTTAGGTTATTTCCTTTTCAATTTCCTCAAGCAGATGTCTAAAATGGGGAGAGGTTGCTAGTACATCACCCATGTTGCCCCGACTTCAATTCGAGGTTCCCTATGTCTCCATGTCATCGTTGCAGGAGGGGAAGTTGTCCATACTTCCCCTCCCTTGTTGAAGGTCCACTTAAAAGGGCATCCTCGATGAATTATTCATCCATAGCTTGTTGCAGGGTTGGTGGATGTCTGGGTGTGGGTGACTGTCACCTTCCTGTCGTTCACTCCTTAGGGCTGTAGTGGTCTGGTCTCAGCGTGTAAGGTTGTCACAGTCATTGAATTTGGAAATAGTCAATTCAGTCGGGCCCGACACTTAGTGGTCATGGTGTGAAAAGAATAGCAGCTGCTGCTTTGATGGCAATCTGATGATTGCCTCGCTATAGCTTGATTTCTGCAGATTTGAGGCCTTCATATTAATAGTATTTATTTTATTCATTCATTTAATTTATTCAATTTATACACTATTGTATACACTATTTATTTGATATACTACCCCTCTATTTTTATCTGGGTTCCTGAAGAAATCAGGAAACCCAGAAAAGGACCATTCAAGACCGGTTACTAATAGCTATATTTTATACTATATATTTTTTATATTTAACAGATTCCCATAGCCCTCTACTCCAGGTTGTAGTACATCTAAGTTGCCAACACCCTCCTGATTCAGGCTAATGAACCACTTACAAGCACACCTCAGTCATGCTCAACTTGGGAAACTGCCTGAAATCCACACAGGATATGAGCCAAGAATTGCCGTTTTACTAAATTCAAAACCTGAAACAGCGGCACCAACACAAAACCAAAAAGTACAATCCTTATTAAATTAGGGGCGTGTCAAGGCACTGTTGAATATTACGTAGGGAATTGTGGACACATAGCAAAACCCGTTTACATAGTGATTGGCTGCACAAGTTCAGATGAGGAACTATGGGCGCGCTACTAGCCAAATATGTTAAAATAATGAGACAATTAGTGCAGTTGTTAAACTCTGAACCGTTTATAAAAGAGTCGATCTAAACTCTTGCAACTAACTACTTGTTGCAGACAAAGAAGTGTCAAAATTCACGTGAGTGGTTCTTGCTGCTTCCAAGGGGACATACCTGTCACTTTCCCATCGCCCTGCTAAAACACCAAAATCCTGTCTGCAGTTCCCGCTGTTGCTCCCATTGTGATGCTAACAAGCAAATCGACCCTACCATCTCCACACTATGTTTGTGATGTTGATCACTCATATAGTACACAGTTTTGAAAAGGAAGTCTTCTCAACTTCTATTTAAACTAATTCCCTCCAGAGAAATATAAAATCTAACCTTATTACGAATTATTAAACAAATTTGTTGCAAAATATAAATTCAAATGCTCAAGGTTGGAATTGTTCACCTATATTCTTGTTTCTGGTCCATTTGATGCAGCATGACCTAAGTAAATGATATGTTAATGTGGTTAACCCAATGATTGTCCCAATGTTTGGGATATCTGAAGCATTATGTTCTAACTGAAATGGGATTGTGACATCAGCCCTGATCTGGTGCCCCCCTTGTTTAACCCACTATGGTATTTGTTTAAACATGCAGCCCATGAAATCAAGTCGCTACAGTCTTTCGGTCGATACCCAGACCTACCCGCAGTATCCCAGTATAAACTTATACTCCCCTCGAGTACATTCATTAGAAAATCAGGGTTATCCTTACTTGGATTGTCACCTGCATTGCCATATGTTAAGTATAAACTGTACTTCTCGTCAATATATCTATCAAAAGGTTCATCTTCGCGTTGCTGACGGGTGAGATACAGTGAATACAAATTGGAACCTGTACCTAAAGCCTTTGAAGTTGCCTTCCTAAACCTTTCCACTGCTTCCTCCATTTCAAGTGTGGATGTAAAGCGAACCGAAGCCCAGGCAGAGTTATTGAACTCCCCTAACTCACTCCAAACAGCACTTGGGCATTTTGCCTTTGTTAATACATAGATGTCGAACGCGTGTAAACCACCCACCATCATGTACTGTTTAATTTTCTCCCAAAACGCCATGTTCGGGTCATCTCTTTTAAGGTCGGGTAATTCCCGAACCATACTACGTAAGTCAGAAGGACATAGGGGTGTGTGTTTGATTTGTGTTACAATACTTGGCTGTCCCTCACTTCGATCTGGATTTGGAATCGAGTCTACCGCTATGGGAGCCATTGGGGCACTAGGTTTTGCAGATATACAGTCCATTAGCTGTGAATATGGGGGAAAGTTGTCCAAACCCTCTTGTGCCTTTCCTAACTGTCTATCTTTATTTACTAATTCACTACGACACCTCTGCAGCTCCTCCTCATATACTTTAAGCTTGTGGGCTGTGCTCTCATACGCCATCACTACACACAGTACTGCATATTTCTCTTTCTCCTTATTACTCTTTAGTTGTGACCACCATTTATTCAATGCCTCATCTGAAATTACTCCGAAATTATTTTTGTTGGGTAATGGGGGGTTAGTTTTCATTGCCTTCCCATATCTTTTCACCAGAGACTTTAGTCCTGCCGCCCTTAAATCCCCACTTAGCACTTCTTTTTCCATAATAACTCCAGCAGCTAGTAACCCTTCAGAGGTATGCAGATTTGCCTTTATACAACCGTTTTACAGCTATTACAAAACAGACTCTTCTACTTAGTATAGCTACTTGTTGGTAACTACGTCCCCGTGTGTAATGATCTAAGGTGATGGTTGATCTATGGAAGGGAAATGGCCTATGTGTTTTTGTATTTTACCATGTAGGGGTCTATCCTGTGTGTATTTCTTTATTATAATTTATTGTTACTCCCTTATTTCGGGCTCATAAATTAAGAATATTTAGGGGCTCATGTTATTCACGGTCCTTATGCTATTTGAACCGGAACCTCAACAAGTTTATGTACTCTAATTGTATTGTGTTAACACAACAACAGTTATTCTGTAAACTTTCAATCACTCCGGCTTCTGCACCTAAAACTTCTAGACACAAAACAGCAATAGATCCCAGAACGAAGCCACATTTAGTGTACTTTTCACACACATTCACCCGTATAAGTAAACTTGCATTAATGCTCCAACTGTCAGCACACCGCCGAGTTTTCTTCCAACTCACAGCGTTACTAAGAAACACCAGTTAACAGCAACCAGTATACCCCCAAACGGCAGCAACACAGAAACTTGTCCAACAAAAACGGACGCTTCCTCGTCCTGTGGGTCCTACGTGACCCGACACGCACCTATGCCAAATTCTGACACTTGCGTGACTTATGCAAACTGACGCTCCCGCGTCCTGGGTCCTTCGTGACCCGACACGCTGACGTGACTTAACCCAGCACGCAGACGTAACTAACCAAACTGACGCTCTCGCGTCCTGGGTCCTTCGTGACCCGACACGCTGACGTGACTTAACCCAGCACGCAGACGTGACTAACCAAACCGACGCTTTCGTGTCTTGGGTCCTTCGTGACCCGACACGCTAACGTGACTTAACCCAGCACGCAGACGTGACTAAACACACTGACGCTCCTGCGCCCTGTGTATAACATTAAAGACAAACACAACCACACTAAAAAACAAAAATATCATCAGCTGTTACAACAAAGTCCTACCCACGGAAGTATTTCTATAAAAGTCGGACAGGAGTCACTCCCAAGTTGCACCAAGGAAAATCAACACCGTATGAGGATGGTACAGACTTTTCCAAGAACATATACTTGCCCTCTTGTTGATTCCTGTTGGTCCAAGTGGAAGATGTTTCCTGTCCCTTCGTGGTCGCCAAAACTGTTAGGATATTTTGCCCTTCTCCGTGGAACCAAATGCAGGACAATGAAGAACACGCTGACGACTTCTCTTAAGAGAATGTTGATTTATTACAATGCGCAAGGGAGAGACAAACTCAGAACATTCGGGCTGCCTGTGCCGAGAGAATCTCTAAAGAATCAGGTTGTGTGGTGTGTTGATATACAGTTCATGGTCATGCATATCAAAGGAATAAGATAAGGGCCAGGCCAGAGACAACTGGTCTTGTCCCTCCATGGGAACCCTGGCAGAGCCATTAGCAGAGGTATGCTGTGGAGACAGGATACCTTACACAAATGCAAATGTTTGGTTGATGACTGGAGCTGGCTAGGCCAAAGGTGTCATGAGGTGGAGGTGTCACAAAGTACAAATACAGGATACAACACAGTTCTGTCACCTAAAGGAAGCCTTAAATAATATCACAAAAACCTGGAACCTATCAAAACCCTACCTACTGCTTAACCCCTAACTCCTACTACATCATCTGTGAGTACCGAACCCTACCTACTGCTTAACCCCTAACTCCTACTACATCATCTGTGAGTACCGAACCCTACCTACTGCTTAACCCCTAACTCCTACTACATCATCTGTGAGTACCGAACCCTACCTACTGCTTTACCCCTAACCCCTACTACATCATCTGTGAGTACCGAACCCTACCTACTGCTTAACCCCTAACTCCTACTACATCATCTGTGAGTACCGAACCCTACCTACTACTTAACCCCTAACTCCTACTACATCATCTGTGAGTACCGAACCCTACCTACAGTTTAACCCCTAACCCCTAACCCTTATCTTAATTCATAACCCCTAACCTCTAACGCTTATCTTAACCCATAACCCCTAACATTTCTACATTGTCTGTGAGTACTTTCCCAACTTGGGCCTCTTCTTTGCAAGTGGAAAGCAAGGGAAACATTTCAAACAGTTGCTGCTGTATTGAACATCTGGTATTATATAATGTCTTTGTTGTGGAATGCTTCACACTGTTTTATAAACCCAAACCCTGCTGCATGGAGTGTCTGTTAGCAGACCGCTGGGAGTGGCCCTGTTTATTTAGTGCATCAGACGCTTCTTGTTGCATCATGAAACCCCCAGCAAGCCCACCAGACTGGGGTAAACAGATCTCAGGGAATTTTCCTGAATGCTAAAAACAGCCTGGACTGAACCTCGCATTTCATAGCAAACCACAGCACAGTGTTTCATAACTTCAACGCATTCAGGGGTTTAATTATTGACGTTCACACCTGTTGGCTGGGGGGGCACAAGCCCAGGTACGTCTCCATCATTCACTGCTCCAACACGGACTCGGGTCAGACCATCTGTGTTCCTTAGTGGGGGGGTAGCGTGTACGGACTGCGCCATCTGTGAGGATTTGAGAGTTGGGAACAGATTATCAACTGTGACGATGGGCGGGAGAGAACTGCTCCATGCTGCGCAACAGGCTGAGAGACACGTTTATCAATTTAATCTTTTAATATACAGAAACATGAACACCGCTTTTAATATACGGAAACATGAGAAACGCTTGTGACGCACACCTCAATATTTTAAGGGAGCATTCGCATGAGAAGCTGATTTTTATTTGTCTGTTTATTTATTTTGTGTGTGATGAAAATAATGTAAAACCCAGCCTTGGTAGGGACTTTAGCATGGTAATGCAATGCAAGAACACACAAGCACAGCATGAGGATAAAGTATTAGGGATTGCAAACGCACAGTGTCTCTGTGTGGATATCACAAACGCACAGTGTCTCTGTGTGGGGGGTTGCAAACGCACAGTGTCTCTGTGTGGGTATCACAAACGCACAGTGTGTTTGTGTGGGGAATCGCAAACGCACAGTGTCTCTGTGTGGGGGGTTGCAAACGCACAGTGTCTCTGTGTGGGTATCACAAACGCACAGTGTCTCTGTGTGGGTGTCACAAACGCACAGTGTCTCTGTGGGGGGTCGCAAACGCACAGTGTCTCTGTGGGGGATCGCAAACGCACAGTGTCTCTGTGTGGGTATCCCAAACGCACAGTGTCTCTGTGTGGGTGTCACAAACGCACAGTGTCTCTGTGGGGGGTCGCAAACGCACAGTGTCTCTGTGGGGGATCGCAAACGCACAGTGTCTCTGTGTGGGTGTCACAAACGCACAGTGTCTCTGTGGGGGGTCGCAAACGCACAGTGTCTGTGTGGGGAATCGCAAATGCACAGTGTGTCTGTGTGGGGGATCGCAAACGCACAGTGTCTGTGTGTGGGGATCGCAAACGCACAGTGTCTCTGACTGAGAGCTGGTGTGGGAGAAAAGCTTTGAGCTGCACTGCTCTGCATGCACACTGATGGACACCACCCCTGGGGACAGCTAAACTCCTCAAACCTGCTCCCCTTTCCAGGGGGAACCTTCCCCCACCCCGAACCCCAAACCCATCCCATCTTGCAAGGGGAGAGACTCTTACTGTCCATTCTCATGCACTCATTCATTATTCATAAATTCTGCGTAAATTTATTTTTGCCACTGCTACACCTAACAACAGGAGGCCAGTGGCCAGTGCTGTGTGCTTCTCTGTACTCTATACAGCACTAATACAGCACTGTGTGCTTCTCTGTGCTCTGTGCAGCAGTAACACAGTGCTCTGTGCTTCTCTGTACTCTATACAGCACTAACACAGTGCTGTGTGCTTCTCTTTGCTCTGTGCAGCACTAACACAGTGCTCTGTGCTTCTCTGTACTCTGTGCAGCACTAACACAGCGCTCTGTGCTTCTCTGTGCTCTGTGCAGCATGAACACAGCGCTGTGTGCTTCTCTGGCAGGCCTGTGTTGGGAGGGGAGAGAGAGGCTGTGCGAGTGTGGAGGCGGATGAATGGTTTAGTGGAAGCTCTGGTCTTGCAGCTTGTCTTCACAAAGGCTGAATTTGCATAGCGTTTGCGCTGTCAGGCAGCCATGCCTGTTTCTGCAGCCGCCCTGCACCCGCGGCTCGGGCCGCTTGCTTAACGACGCACCCATTTTACCCTCGCTCACTCCACATCTCTCTCTCTTTCCCTCTCTCTGTGTCTGTCTCTCCCCCTCTCTCTTTCCCTCTCTTTCTGTCTCTCTCCCTCTCTTTCTCTCTCTCACTCTGTCTCTCTCCCTCTCTTTCTTTTTCTCACTGTCTCGCTCCCTCTCTTTCTGTCTCTCTCTGTCTCTCTCTCTCTCTTTCTCTTCCTCTCTCTCTTTCTCTCTCTCACTGTCTGTCCCCCTCTCTCTTCCTCTCCCTCTGTCTCTCCCTCTCTTTCTCTCTCTCACTGTCTCCCCCCCCCTCTCTCTCTTTCTCTCTGTCTCTCCCCATCTCTTTCTTTTTCTCACTCTCACGGTCTGTCTCCTCTAACTTTATTTGTGTCTCTCTTTTTAACAGCTATTTTTGGTCAGAGCTTGAGCCCAGAGTTTGATAGTTAAAAGTGTAATTCTGACTTTAAAGGAAAAAATCCAATTCTGCAACCGCTGCAAATTCCTGCTTTTAAGGGCCTTTAAAGGAATGCTAATGCTAACGCTAATGCACTCCCCAGAGAGAGGAGTCCATTTCTCCCAACGTGCGCTCTCTTACTGTGCATGATTTAATCATGTTTTTTTCTGCATGTGCACAAGCATATCTTCGTATCTTCCTCCCGTGGATGGTGAAGCACAGGTGTTGGGCACAGGTGTAGTGCAGTCCTAGGATGGTAGTGGTTAGCGGTGGGCTGAAGTCTGAATGGGCCCCTGCAGGACTCATCTCTGGACAGGAGTTCCTCTGGCACTCACGCGGATTTATCCGCGCAGAATGGGTAATTAGCTAAAGCCTGCTTAATTCCAGTAGGTGGAGGTTTGAGTCTTGTATCAATAGGATATGCAGATTATGGAAACGGGTTTATTTTGCATCTCTTGTCCAAAGAAAAGAAGCGTTGGAGAGAAAGACAAACAAGGTCACCAGAATAAAAATGTGGGTGTTCTAAGCCTGTAAGGCTTATTTTTGAAGATAAAAATCATGAAAACAAGACAGCTTCATCTTACATCCTAGTAACCGCCCCCTACAGAATCTTCAGTGAAATGTGTTCTCCATAAACATGCAGTCATATTGTTTTGAATACTGGTGACAATAATTAATTTTACAATTTTCTGTAATCAACAAGAATTTTAGAGAAAGGGTCTGAAAGGGCAAATCAGAATTTGAGCCAGGTCTGCCTTTCCGCAGCGCTGCCTCCGGGAGCAGAGAATTTGCATGTAAATTTTATTCACAGAGGTGCATTTTTGTCAGCATTGTCTTAGTTTTGGTTGTGTTGTTAAAAAGCGCTGCTTTTTCTTGGGAGCGTGCATTAATGGCTGTGTTGCTTATCCGATGAGGGCCCAGACAGCCAGGGCAGTCTGTGTTTTAACCGAGCTGCCGGCACAGTAGCAGCCGAGCGAGTGTGCCTCTCCGCAGCAGAGTTTGACAGGACTGTTTGAGGCCACGCTGCCCCCAGCTGGGACCATGGAGCGGTGCGGTTATCTGATCTAAACGGCCCTGATGTGGCTGTGAGCTAACGCATCATGACAGGGAGGGAGGGAGGGAGCAGGGGGGACGCCGCTGGTTCTCCGTTTGGAGAACGGCATTAGGATCTCCTGTGTCCTGTGCCTGGGTGAGCAGAATGGGGCAGAGGCCCCACGGTCCCCCGACTGCCAGCCTTTTGCAGGCTGTGTCAGGACAGAAAGAGCAGTGTGGGGGTGGGGGACGTACGGGGGGGGGGGGGGGGGGTGTTCGGGGCGAGGTGAGGCTGAGCTGATGACGCCCCTGTCAGACCAGATTAGGGCGTCTGGAGCGGGAGCGGAGCTACCGGCCTGTGACCCTGCCCAAACCACCCCGCTTTCACGCTCCACGAGCCAATCAGAGACCAGCTATAGCATCATTAATATCATTAACGTACATCATCCTCCTCTGTGCTCTACGCTGGATGCACACACACAAACACACACACACACACACGCACACACACTCACTCACACATACACACCCACACACACACAACACACACACACACTCACACACACACACTCACACACACAACACAACCACACACACACACACACTCACACACACATACACTCACACACACTCACACACACTCAGAACTGCATCACTCACTATTGAACCAGTTTCATTTTTTTGGCTAAATTGACATAAATTTATATGAATGTGTGTGTCGTAATATGCAGTCTTGCTAAACAGTCTGTTACGCAGGTGTATGGAAATATAATGTCTATAAGGACATTCCTGCTCATACAACAGTGCTCCACATGCCATATATCTGAATATCAGCACATTTCTTGTGTGAATTATCGTAATATATTGTCACTTGTGTGAATTATCTGTAATATATTGTCACTTGTGTGAATTATCTGTATATATTGTCACTTGTGTGAATTATCTGTTATATATTGTCACTTGTGTGAATTATCTGTAATATACTGTCACTTGGGTGAATTATCTGTAATATACTGTCACTTGGGTGAATTATTGTGACATGGTGCCTGAACCTGCTTGCTGCATTGATGTTGCAGTCTTGTGCATTTCTCATTTGTGGTTATCTTGCCATTAATGGCTGGAAAGCCAAAGAATATGAAAATGGTACTTGGATAAGATGTCGGAGGGATAATCTGCTCAGAGGTGGTTGCTTTGCTGCCCTCGGTCATGTCGGCAGTGTGCTCTGTGAGGATTAGAGCTCTGAATTTTAGTGCAGTTGATGGTAGAGTTGACGTTAACTGTATGTGAAAATAGTTTCATTAAAGTTTTGAGTTTTATTCAAGTAATAAAGAAGAGTTGATGCTTGTTTTGTGCATCTGACTATCAGAGAGGATGCCATCTCCATATGAGCACAGAGCAGGTAATCACTGCATCTCAGTACACGCAAACACCAAACGGGGGGGCAGAGCGAGGACATAAATTACTCTGAGTATGTAACTGGGATATCCAGCTATTTAATTGCTGCAGAATCTGACGGAGAGTGTGCGTTTGGGTATTGTCAGGGAGGTGTGCAAGGTAAGGTGTGTATGACACAGGGAGATGTAGATGTGCGCGCTTGACACAGGTTAAGGTGGTGTGTGCGGACTGAAACTGTGGAAGTGTAGGTGTGTAGGTGAGTGCGCTCTGACACAGGTTAAGGTGTGTGTGTGCGGACTGAAACTGTGGAAGTGTAGGTGTGTAGGTGAGTGCGCTCTGACACAGGTTAAGGTGTGTGTGCGGACTGAAACTGTGGAAGTGTGTGAGGTGCTTGACACAGGTTAAGGTGGTGTGCGGACTGAAGCTGTGGAAGTGTAGGTGTAGGGAGTGCGCTCTGACACAGGTTAAGGTGTGTGTGCGGACTGAAACTGTGGAAGTGTAGGTGTGTGAGGTGAGTGCGCTCTGACACAGGTTAAGGTGTGTGTGCGGACTGAAACTGTGGAAGTGTAGGTGTGTAGGTGAGTGCGCTCTGACACAGGTTAAGGTGGTGTGCGGACTGAAACTGTGGAAGTGTAGGTTGTAGGTGAGTGCGCTCTGACACAGGTTAAGGTGTGTGTGCGGACTGAAACTGTGGAAGTGTAGGTGTGTAGGTGAGTGCGCTCTGACACAGGTTAGGTGTGTGTGCGGACTGAAACTGTGGAAGTGTAGGTGTGTAGGTGAGTGCGCTCTGACACAGGTTTAGGTGTGTGTGCGGACTGAAACTGTGGAAGTGTAGGTCAGTGCGCTCTGACACACATGAGGCTGCTCGGTTCTCACAGGTGTTTCTGTATCCCGCTGCTGCACTGACAGAAAGAACCTGCAGTCAGACAGAGGTCTGCTGTCCCATGGTTACATACCAGCAATGGCGTGTGCGCGCATGTGT
Organism: Albula glossodonta; assembly: GCA_019788955.1. NCBI lineage: Eukaryota > Metazoa > Chordata > Actinopteri > Albuliformes > Albulidae > Albula > Albula glossodonta. The sequence goes on from JAFBMS010000753.1 coordinate 59,039, forward strand.
GTGTGTGTGTGTGTGTGTGTGTGTGTGACCTGCAGTATGTATGTTTAGAAACAGCATGATTTGCAACAGATTTCATAAGGATTTGTGAAATACATACACACACACACACACACACGCAGAGTCACACAAAAAACAATCAGAAGCCTTTAAGAAGCTTTGGACTTTGGTTGTGTTACCATCCGCTGAAAAGCTAGAGCTCACCCACAAAGAGGAGAGAGGGAGCAAAAGAGAGAGAGAGGGTGAGAGAGAGTAGGAGAGGTACAGAAATAAAGAGACAGAGAGAAGAGAAAGAGTGACCAATTTGCTCATGAAAAGACAAAGACTACAGTGCTTGCAGAAAGGTTGATAATTGTATTATTTTGAACTGTTTTACCAATGTAAAAAAATCACAGGTATTGATTATACTAACCCAATGAAGGGAGACAAATAAAAACAAGAAGTAGGGTAGGTTGATTTTTAAAGCGGGTCTTGTACGCACCGCTCAGAAACACCTGCTTTTTAATTCTCTTCCGGTTGATGAAAGGGCTTTAGCTGCGGGGTGGGGAGGGGGGGGGGGGGGGGGGGTGGCTGTTTCTCAGCACAGGGGGGGGGGGGGGGGGGGGGGGGGGCAGATCGGACTCTGGCAGCAGGCCAGCAGCTAAGCCCCTGCATCTCATTAGAGCTGTGTTACTGACCTGATAGCGCTGTGAGCTGATTAACCCGCCGCAGTACGCCCTGGGGCCACTAGGGGCAGCAGCAGGGCACTGTCACTGAGGGCCACAGAGCCCCAGTGTGTACATCTTGCACACAGCACAGCGATGTTACACACACACGCGCACGCACACACACACACACTCTCACATGCTCTGACACACACAGTTGAAACTGTTCTGTGCATTGTCGTTTCGACTGGCTTAGACCTGCGAGTTACGCTCCTGCCGTCCTCTGCAGTGCTGCAGGGCCTCATGGCTGAAGTGTAATAATAATAATAATAATCATAATAATCATAATAATCATTGTTATTATTGTTATTATTATTATTATTATTATTATTATTGTTATTATTACTTCTACTATTATTATTACATTGGCTCCCATGCACCTCCTTTTGTTTTCATTCTTTTCTTCCTCAGAATCTGTGTGGTCTTTGTCACAATAATTTCAGTAATTGTGGCAGAATCATTGCTGTGATTTATGAGGGTAGATTGGCTTGGCAGCTGGGTGACTCCGCTGCAGTTTGAGTTTATTTAAGATGGCCGACACAATGCGGCGGGCAGATCACCAGTCACCTGCCAGCAGGGTGAGAACGACAGCCTGGTTTGGGCTGCCTGTGAGTCACTCTCAGGTGACACACACACACACACACACACACACACACACACACACACACACTCTTTTATACTGTGTATTACTCATGGACTGATAGCCTTGCAGCAGACCTGAATGTGCTGTCTGTCTTGGTTTTGGGTGTGACAAGGAACTGTCAACTATGGAAGGAATTAAGGGTTATTTTTGTTTGCATATGGGCGTACGTGTGTGAGTGAGTGTGTTTGTGTTTGAGGGTGAGTGAGTGAATGACTGTGTGTTTGAGGGTGAGTGAGTGAATGAGTGTGTGTGTTTGTGTGAGTGTGTGAGCACTGTGTTTTTTGGGCAGTGGTGGTTGGGTTTGTGATTTTGAACGCTCATCTTTCAGCAGGTATTAATGGCAGAAAACACGACTGCTCACTGCTAACTGCTGCATTCATCTCCAGCTACGTATGAGCTTTATTCGCCCTCTCTATTGCACTCTTCCTCCTGACCTTGTGCCTATACAAGTGCTACTAAAGCTTCCACTGTGACCGCTTCATTACTCTGCAGTATAATTACGCAGCCTCTCAGCTGCTGTAAACGAATGTATAGATTTAAATAGGACAGCAGACATGATGGTGAAATGTGTACTGATATGACTGGTTATACAGTCAGTGAATTAAATCAGGATGCTTATTTTATGAGTGACGCTACCAGGAAAGGCAACCTTATGCTATCCACATGCCTGTGTGACTCTGCCTAACCCTGGCTCTCTTCTCACCCCCAGCTACATCTAACGGAACCATGGAGGGCCTGGACAACCATGAGGGGGGCGTGTGCAAGACCAAATCCATGAAGATTGTCATGAAAGTGGGCCAGAGTGAGTGCAGAACCAGGGCTGTCCAGAGTCCACTCCTCCTCTCTCTCTTTTTTATCGCTCTCTCTCCTCCTTTCCTTCTCCTTTCCTTCTCTAAATTGTTTTATTATTAATTGCATTAGACTATTAATCTTGGTCGTATGTTTTTTTCCAATACTGCTAATAATGTTAGTCACAGTGTCATGACACACTCGCAGTGCATAGCTGAAATCTTCAGTGCAAGATTTTTATTGTGTATGAAAAAATAATAAAAAGAAACAGGTAAAAAAAGTGAGAGAGGTTTCTGTTATGGTATGGATACATATGTGAGTATGAGATGGTTTCTGTTATGATACTAGCAGGGATACAGGTATATGTGAGTATGAGATGGTTTCTGTTATGATACTAGCAGGGATACAGGTATATGTGAGTATGAGATGGTTTCTGTTATGATACTAGCAGGGATTACAGGTATATGTGAGTATGAGATGGTTTCTGTTATGATACTAGCAGGATACAGGTATATGTGAGTATGAGATGGTTTCTGTTATGATACCTATGAGAGTGTATGACAGTGATACTAGCAGGTATATGTGAGTATGAGATGGTTTCTGTTATGATACTAGCAGGGATACAGGTATATGTGAGTATGAGATGGTTTCTGTTATGATACTAGCAGTGATACAGGTATATGTGAGTATGAGATGGTTTCTTCAGGCTCTCATGGCCGAAAGAGAAGCGGCTTAAAGAGGGGCCATGTTCCATGGCAGGCGTTTCCGTAGTGCCTGTTTCCGTAGCAGCGTGACTGACGGGTGCTGGGCTGGGGACTCTGCTCCAGCCCCTGTCACCGTGCGTGTCTCAAATCGGACTGTCATGCGCACAGCTCTCCTGGAGCTGGGACAGCTGTCCTGCCCACAACCATCCCTATCACACACACACAGATATATTGCACACTCACACTCGCACACACACACACACACACACACACACACAGACATATGCATACACACACATGCAAACACACACAGATATATGCACCCCACACCACACACACACACGCACACACACATATTCTTTGTTTTGTGTTTTTGTTTTGTGGGGAAACATATGTGTTAAGCATTTTGGGTTTTTATAACATGGAAACAGTAACACTATGAAATGTCATGAAAAGTAAGATGACGTAGCCTGACCTACTGTGGATATATGTGTGTTTCACAGGCCCTTCTGATCCAGTTTCACCCAAAGAACACCCCACCAGATACCCTCCCAAACACCCTGAGGGAGGGGGGAAGGACCCCTCCAACAAACATAACGACGTGTTGGAGAAGCACGGTACGCGGGGGGGTGGGGGGTCAGCTCCATGCAGTCACTGGCTGTGTAAATATTTAATGGTGATTCCTAGATGCTGCTGAAGTGGTGAAATATTGGTGAAAGTGCATCATTAAATTAGAATCGCCTTTGAGAGAAGCCCCCTGATGGACCACAGTGTGACTGCATGTGTGTTTGTGTTAGTAAAGGAATGCTGCCTCACTATT
>JAFBMS010000754.1:0-50000 GCA_019788955.1 Albula glossodonta
CCCCCCTAACCCTAACCCTAAACCGAACCCTAACCCTAACCCTAACCCTAACCCTAAACCCTAACCCTAACCCTAACCCCTAACCCTAACCCTAACCCTAACCCCCCCCTAACCCTAACCCTAACCCTAACCCCCCTAACCCTAACCCTAACCCTAACCCTAACCCTAACCCTAACCCCCTAACCCTAACCTCCAACACCAACAGAGATCCAACTTACAACAAATCAACGAACACATCCGGAGGAACATGCCACATGTGCCCAAGCTTCCAGAGGAGGACTTCCACACCACACGGGACGACATCCACTGGACGGAGGGGACGGCAACCCAGATGCTACACCACTGGCTCCACCATTTAAACTAAGGATCCCCACAAGCCCAAACACAAACAGGTACGGGAACAAGAACATTATACTCCTGTCAAACAGCTTCACACCGACAGAAGATCAGCTAAGTCTGTTGAATAAAGGATTATCCTTCATACCCACAGTGGGCATCCGCAAAAAACAAAGGGAAACCCTCAAAGGACAAGTCCAGGAGTTCCACAGGTAACTCAAACTGGCGGCCTTTTTTCAGGGAACGGAAACCACGGAAAGAACCCTCTTCATACCGACATCAAACTGGGAACCCAGGACGGACCAAATCCCTGCGGAAATCACACAAATTATAACACAAGATCACACGCTCATCAGGGCACTCAACCCCCAAATACACAAGGACAAGAACAACCTCAGCAGAGGAGAGAGCCAAGCTCTACGGGAGCTGCGTAACAACAAACAAATCATCATAAAACCAGCGGACAAGGGGAGTGCCATTGTCATCATGGACAGAACACAATATATACATGAGGCACATAGACAACTTAACAACACAACACATTATGAAAGACTAGACAGACCCATATACCCAGACACAGCCCAGGAAATACATACTGTCATACAGACACTACTGGAAAACAAATACATTACCAAAAAACAAAGCTTTTACCTGAGGGCAGAGGACAATCCTAGACCTAGGGTGTTCTACCTCCTCCCAAAAATACACAAACCACCCCAGTCCTGGACCATACCATATGAGGTCCCAGCAGGCAGACCCATTGTTTCAGACTGCAACAGCGAATCCTACAGGATCGCTGAATACATAGACCACTACCTAAATCCACTGTCCACAAAACACAACAGCTACATCAAGGACACATATAACTTTATAGACAAAATCAAAAACATCAGGATACCACAGGAAACCATCCTGTTCACAATAGACATAGACAGCTTATATACGAACATCGACACAACGGCAGGACTAACAGCTGTAAGGACCTGAATGGAGAGATACCCGGACAACAGCCGACCGGACAGGAGCCTCTTACAACTTCTGGAAATCAGCCTCACCAAGAATGACTTCACATTCAACAAGGAACACTTCCTACAAATCAGCGGCACGGCTATGGGCAAAAAATTTGCCCCAGCCTATGCTAACATTTACATGGCACAGTGGGAGGAGACTGCCTTTGAAAAATGCCCCAAATTACCCACCAATTACTTTAGGTATCTAGATGACATATGGGGAACATGGACACATAGCTTAGAGGATTTCAAACACTTTATACACATACTAAACACACACCATAGATCCATTACTGTTAAATACACCATGCATAACCAACACATTCACTTTCTGGACACTACCACTTACAAGGGACCCACATTCCCCCAGACAAACATATTACACACAACAATTTATTTCAAAGACACAGACACACATGCCCTTTTACACAAAAGCAGTCTCCACCCAAAACATACCTTCAAAGGACTGATCAAATCCCAACTGCTCAGATTCCACAGAATCTGCACGCGGGAAACAGATTTTGAAGAGGCCACCAAAACCCTCTTCAAGGCATTAAAACCGAGGGGATATTCCAGATCTTTCCTTAGACAGGTCCGGAAAACCTTCTTGACTACAAAACAACAGGACCCAAGGAAAATTATTCCACTGATCACCACCTATTCTGCATTCAGCCAGACGGCAAACGGAAAAATCAAAAACAACGTGGCCAGGATCCTGCAGAACACAGATGTACTCCAGGACTACAAGATCATCTCGGCCTACAAAAGAAATTAAAATCTCAAGGACCACCTGCTAAGTAGCAAACTGCCAGAAATTAACATGGTACAAACACAGGGCCCAGTTTTTTACAAACCTGCAACCACTGTCAAAAACAACACTACAAACACAACATACCTTATTAAACAAACACTTACAGTCCAAACAAACAATTGCATATATGTCATAAAGTGTAAACACTGTGACATAAAATATATAGGACAGACAGGGAACACAATTACAACTACATTATCACAACACATATATAACATCAAAAACCATAGGCACACAGACACACATCTAGTAGCCCATTTCCTGCACCATGGACTAGAGGCACTACAAATATCGGGTCTGGAAACAAATATTAACTGGACACCAGGGGACAGACGGAGAGCGGAAAAACACTGGATTTTGAAGCTCAACACCATGTTCCCGGGTGGACTAAACAAACGCACTTAAAAACCAACACAAGAGGGACCAAATTCTTCCTAATCAAAGGCTCCAGTACACTGAATGGCCAGTGCAAACTTTTCTTTCCCAAGGGGCCCTCACAAGGGGCAACTTTGGAAAAAAAGATTTTTTCTAACCTAACCCCTACCCTAACTCCAACCCTAACCTAGCCCTAACCCTGGCCCCAAACCTAATCTTTACCGGCCCCAGTAGCCCTAATCCTTACCCTATCCCTTACCTTGACCCCCAACTCGAACTTCGGCTCTCACTCTAACGGTTGGGACCGGGACACACCCTGTCCCCTGCCCGTCTCTTTGTTTCCAGAGCCCCTGTTCCGCCTTGAGCCTGAGGGTGTATATGCTCTTAATAAAACATATTTTATAGGCTGGTCAGTGTGCCCGTACTTTCAAGGACTACGGTCCATATTTAAAAAAAACAAGTATTACAAACCTAACCTTGCCAGAGCCACTGACTGCCAAAGTGATCCTTCCTTCTGTTTTTAAGTTCAAAATTCCATGCCTGGATTTACAGTTGTTGGACCTGGGGGCCTGTTAGCGGTGCTGTTCTGGGACTTCAACCATCCACCTTGGGTGTCCCAGTCATGGGCCTTTGCCATTTGGCTACAGGTATTCTTGGGTCTGTGCATCATTTAAGTGATTGATCGTCTAAAAATGGGTTAATCAAATATCAATTTTAAACAATAGAGAGGTGGCTGTGCTGTTCTTGGTAGTGGCTGGACCGGGACTTCAACAGCTGTCTGTGGGAGTCTTGGTCATGAGCCCTTACCACTAGGCTGCAGCCTGCTTTTAGCATTGTCTGGGGTTTTTACAATGTTAGCTAATAGATTGTCCAAGATGATGGGATTGACATCTCAACCTGAAACAATACAATAACAGGGAGCATTAGCCCCGCCCCTAAAGGATTCCACCCCAAACGACTTTTTCTATGGGTGAGACTCCATTACGGCAAAGTCCTCTGAAGAAGCAGAAGAATCTGCGAAACGTTAGGACTAGAAAATGATATTTTAAACTCGAGTGACACAGTATTTTATTTGCTTAAGTTGCTTTTACAAAGGTTTTAAAGGTCTGATTTTGTTTAAATAAAGAATTCTTTTAAACTCACAAAGAAAAACACCAAAGGGAAGGGAGGGAAAAAAAACAAAAAAACACATCAAACAATATGAGAGACACCCGGATCCTCACAGAAGACTTTATTTCTAAAGTTTTTTTATGGTGAGTACTCACAGAAGACTCCTTCAAAAAGGATTCACAGGACTTGGACAATACGTGGAGTGTTTGGAAAAACAACTACAAAAACGACCAAACCACAAAAAACCCTCCAAGGAAAACATCTCCGGCCTGCGGTTCCTTTACATCAAACTCCTGGCTGGATTTTTGGATGGGTAAGACCCAGACCCTGGGCCAATAACTGTCTCTGCTTGATGTTTTTTTAAACTAACTAGTGGTGTTGAAAAAAAGTTGTTGGGTTTTTGCATTTCATGGGTTTTAAACAATGGCCTACTTGCAAAACAGATTTACTGTGTTAGAGATGGTTGAGGCCGAAAAGGGGTTACAACAGGGGTGTCAAACTCCAGTCCTGGAGGGCCGCAGTGTCTGCGGGTTTTTGTTCTTTCCTTTGATTGGCAGCCATTTTAGGCCTTGGAAACCAGGTGTGTGGACTCTTTAGCCAACAAGTCATTTTAATTAATCAATTAAGTGCTAAAACACACCAAAAACCAGCTACCATTGCGGCCCTCCAGGACTGTAGTTTGACACCCCTGAGTTACAAATTCAGGATAAAAATCAATCTGAGCTAACTACTATACATACAAATAGACAATTGACCAGACTTTATTTTAAATTAATCCAGGCTACTCATCATGAAGAAACTGTAGAGGTCTCATTACAAACACAAGATTTTCCTAAGGCTATGTCTAAACAGGTCAGCAAACTTACCCAATTCATTAAACCATCCTGCCCAAACCTTAAGACAACAGAGAAGGTGAAACAAAATACACATAATTGGATGCTGACAAACATGTGCATTTTACAAAACCAGTACAAGGAGTTAAAAAGAGAGCTATTGGGCTCAATTTCTACATTTGAGCAAACGCAATGGGAAATAGCAATAAAATGGGCAAAAAACAGGTTTAGATACAAACTAAAGGAAACAACAATTGCCAAAACCCAAAATGTACTGCTGGATTGGATTAAAAAGGAAAAAATTATTGACCCAGAAAAAAGCACATGTTTGCCAGCTCAACAAAGTCAGGTTCATGATCTTGCAAAGGTCCTGATTAACGGTGCAGATGCTTGTCCACAGATCCCAGAATCCGCTCCAGTCTTGGCCACCACTCATCCTGAAGCCTTGGGTGGGGACAGTGTCTGCAGAACCAAAACAGTTAGTGCAGAAGTACATCAACTGACCCCACAAGGTAAAACTTTACAGCAATTACAGCAGAGAAACTCATCACATAATAAAAGAAAAATTGCCATTCATAGTAACGTCAGTGTCATTCATAACACTGATGACATTTTTCCTTTAACGCCAGATCCAATCATGGGGGCTGGAGAACGGGGAACCAACGGAGAGGAGGGTGATAATGTGATGAATGGGCAGCTTAGAGGGACGAATCATCCCCTCAAAAAAGCCCTATCTGAACCTTCCCTCTCTCTTCCTTCCCATAACTCCACCCCTTTGAGTGTGAGGATCATGGCAAAAACAAATTCCATACCAGATAAACAGTCAGACTTACACAATAATAGTATAACAATTCCGGTGAACACACCAGAACAACAGTTTTTTCAGGTTCCCACAAGACACCCAAACACAAACAGGAAAATGATAGATTGGACCATAACAGTAACAAAACCAATAGTTTTCATGGGGGATTCTAACCTGTCTAGAATTCCTTACTTTAATCATCCAGACATTCAGATCGACAGTTTCCCAGGAGCCAACTTCTTGCATATGGCTAGGGTTCTGCAGAGACTGTCCCCTAATCCTAATACCCAAAAGGTGATCTTGGCAGTAGGCCTCAATAATAAAGACCAACAATTTGAGAAGACCAGCAAGAAACAATTACAGGAGCTGTGGAGAGAAGCTGCACGTACCTTTCCCAATGCCACCATTTATACTCCCCTTATTAACTTTTCCAACCTTTTACAGAGACACCAGCAGGACAATTTGAAGAGATTGAATTCCTTCATTTTCCAACAGGGTAACTCTTTACAGGAGATTAATTCCCTCAGGTTCAAGGTGGAATCAGATTGCATCCATTGGACCAGGGAGACAGCATTACAAATACTGGACTACTGGCTTGACCAGTTAAACTTTTAAAGGAGGTGACGTGCTCAGGTCCCCATACCAAGCACACCAACAATAATAATATTATTAATCTCTCTAAAACTTTCCATCTTTCAGGCCCACAGGAGATGCTACTGACCAAGGGACTCACTTTTGTCCCAAGGCCGAGGAGGACTGACCTGGGAGAGCTCAGAGGGGATGTCCATGCTTTCAACAGAAAATTAAAAATCCTTCATCATTTCCAATATACACATTTAACAGAACACTTACCATTCATAGCCACTTCTACATGGGAGCCTCCACTAGAGGGAGCCAGTATACCCATCCAGAGGTTAATCAATCAAAACAATAAATCCATTACTCACCTCCATCCAGGAATTCCAAATCCAGACAACCTGACATTGGCAGAACGCAGAGCACTACAGGAACTACGCAGAAACAAGGATATAGTCATTAAACCAGCAGATAAGGGCTCCAGCATTGTAATAATGGACAAACAACAATACATGCTGGAAGCCAAAAGACAATTAAACAATCTCAATCATTATAGACCACTTACAGAATCCTTACTACAGGAAACCAGAACCATGGTAACTTCAATACTACAGAAATTGAAAGAATCTGGCTTCATTAATGAAAAGCAACACAACTATTTAATTGGTCCAGACTCACCCAGACTCAGACAGTTTTATCTTTTACCAAAAATACACAAAGATCCAGCAACATGGACTGTCCCCTCTGAGGTCCCCCAGGGAAGACCCATCGTCTCTGACTGCGGAAGTGAAACGTACCATACTGCCGAATATATTGGCCATTTTTTAAATCCCATTTCCCAGACACATACCAGTTACCTGAAGGATACGTATGACTTTATAGCAAAGGTCACCAATAAGCTCTTCCCTGCAACAGCCTTCCTCTTTACTATTGATGTTGAGAGCCTGTATACGAACATCAATACTGAGTTGGGGCTACAGGCGGTGAGGCGCTGTTTCGACAGGCATCCAAACCCACTCCGTCCAGACACACTCATTTTACAACTATTGGAAATAAACCTAAACAGAAATGACTTTGAATTTGACTCCTCAATTTTTCTACAGACACAAGGGACGGCAATGGGTAAAAAATTTGCCCCTGCCTACGCAAACATATACATGGCGGAGTGGGAGGAGACCCTGTTTGAGAAGTGTCCTCGCCGACCTTTCATCTACCTTAGATATCTGGATGACATCTTTGGAGTCTGGCATCATGATGAGGCCTCATTCAAGGTGTTCCTCAGTCTGGCAAACACACATCACCAACACATCAAGATTAAAACTACCACAAATCTCACACAAATAGACTTTTTGGACACAACGGTTTTTTTTGGGCAGACTGAAGGGGATCAAAAGAGCATCCACACCAAGGTCTTCTTTAAACCCACAGACACACACTGCCTTTTACATAAATCCAGTTATCATCCCCGCCATACGTTCAAAGGCCTAATAAAATCACAACTAATCCGTTTTTTTCGAATATACTCCCTTCCACAGCATTTCGAGGAGGCCACACAAACTCTGTTTCGGGCTCTCCGATTTAGAGGCTACTCTAAACGATTTCTACGTTACATCAGGTCAGAAACACTGGGGGAGCTGACTGAGGGCAGGCCCGGGGTGTTGCCAGACTCCAGAGATCTCTTGCCCCTGATTTCCACCTACTCAGGTAAGTCCAGGGCTCTCAACTCAATACTAAAGAGGAATTTTGAGAGAGCACAAAGTAATCATTCACCTTTAAAGCAATACAAGGTAGTGTCAGCTTACAGAAAGAACCCCAGTTTGAGAGACGTGTTGGTTAGATCAAAGTTCTCCTCGGCTCCAGTGGCTGCTCCTCCCACATGGGAAATACATTTTCACCCCATCAAGTATCTGGGGACGGGAAAAGGGGTACCCCATCATTCAACAAATCTCTCTCCATACACACAATTTAATTTACATCATAACCTGTAAACATTGCAATAAACAATATATTGGGGAAACCAAACACAACTTGGAAACCAGACTCAAACAACATCTGTACAATATTCAAAAGCAAAGGTTGAGCACTCACCTCATAACTCATTTTGCAAGGGTTGATATTAACCATTTTAGCATTGCAGGCCTGGAATCGAAGAGTACGTGGTCAACGGGACAGAGGAAATACAGGGAAGGGCTTTGGATTCGGAAATTACAAACACAACACCCTAATGGTTTTAATCAGTGACATATAACAGAGCAGCCAAAAGTATAATGATCTCCAATTATAACTTTGTCACCGGAGTTAAGGTTATGTGGTGTGTTTTTTTTTTTTGTTTTTTTTTGTCTCAATATTCATGTTTTCCTTATGTTGTATGGGTATAAGAATATATATACATGTGATAATATAGATTATTAGATTGGGTAGTAACCCAGGGCCCTGTGAAAAAATGGGCACGATCCATGGGAATTGTCATAAGATATGAACACAATTAACACAAGAAAAATGTGTGGAGTGTATGATGAGACTTTTCTTACGTGTGATTATGTGTATAAACAACTGTTCCAAACAAAACGGTTTGTTTACCAAACCACAGCACTTACTTTTAAAGCACTTAGGGATTTATTCCCCTCACCCCCTGGATTTTTAGGACTATTGCTATGCACCGTTCCCATTAAGGACATGGCTCTATGAAGGGATCTATAAAATTGAAATACTATATATTAAATGTTTATGTGTTTGAGTATTTATACAATATATTCTTCCCAAAAAAATGCACTTACTTTTTGTTAAGTTATAATTGTCTTTGTCAACTGTCTCTTTTTTCAGTATGGTCATGCAGTAAATTACATAACATTACACTTTATACTCTTTATATTTATTCTAATAGAGTTTATTTGACAATAAATGGTGAATTTGTCCTTACCCAAAGCCTAACCCTGGGTCCTGGTCCCAATCCTGGGCCCTAGTCCACATCCTGATCCTAACCCGCCCTGGACCCTGAGAGCCCTAGCCCTAACCCCAACCCCAACCCTACCTGAACTGGTCCTCTGGGCCGCAGCCCTAACCGTAATCCCAATCCTATCCCTAGCCCTGACGCTATTCCCAACCCCAACCCTAACCCCAACCCTGGGCCGCAGTCCTAACCCTAGCCCCAACCCCAACCCAAACCCTACCCTAACCCTCACCCTTACCCGAACCCTAACCCTAACCTTAACCCCAACCCTAGGCCGCAGTCCTAACCCTAGCCCTAACCCCAACCCTACCCTAACCCTCACCCCAACCCCAACCCTAACCCTAGCCCCAACCCTAACCCTAACCCTAACCCTAACCTAACCCTAACCCCTACCCTAATCCCAACCCTAACCTAGCCCTAACCCTGGCCCCAACCCTAACCTAACCCAACCCTACCCTAACCATACCCTTACCCTAACCCTAACCCGAACCCCCAACCCTAACCCCAACCCTAACCCAACACCAACCCTAATCCAAAGCCTAACCCGGACCCTGAGAGCCCCAACCCCGATCCTAACCCTAACCCTACCCCAACCCCAGCCCTAACCCTAACCCCCACCCCAACCCCAGCCCTAACCCTAACCCCTACCCTAACTCCAACCCTAACCTAGCCCTAACCCTGGCCCCAAACCTAATCTTTACCGGCCCCGGGCCCCAGTAGCCCTAATCCTTACCCTATCCCTTACCTTGACCCCCAACTCTAAACCCAACTCGAACTTCGGCCCTAACTCTAACGGTTGGGACCGGGACACACCCTGTCCCCTACCCGTCTCTTTGTTTCCAGAGCCCCTGTTCCGCCTTGAGCCTGAGGGTGTATATGCTCTTAATAAAACACATTTTATAGGCTGGTCAGTGTGCCCGTGCTTTGAAGGACTACGGTCCATATTTAAAAAAAAACAAGTATTACAAACCTAACCCCCCCAACCCTAACCTAACCCTAACCCAACCCTAACCCCCAACCCTAACCCTAATGAATGAATGAATGATGAATATTTATTTATCTATTTACTTATTTATTTATTGATATATTTATTTTTTTATTTATTAATTTTATAACATAAATTTAAACTTTTCATAGCACTTACACAGAAGATACATACTGGTACATGCGCATATGTGAGTGCGTATATATGTGTGGGCGTGTAGTTATGTGTAAATATACAGGTGTGTATATGTGTGTGTATATATATGTATGTGTACATGGACATGTGGGTAGGAGTATGTATGGAGGTAGGCATGTGTAGGCAGAGGTGCATATGTAGATACTTACGTGTGTGTGTCTACATGTGTGGGTGTGTGCGTGTATGTGTGTGTGTGTGTATACCAGATTTACACATGCATATGTAATAGAAAATATATAACAGGAGGTATTTGAAAACACTGACAAAGAGGCAGGTGAGGAGAGATTGTGATTTTTAGAATGTGGGACTTCTCCATATGTAAATCGATGAAATATTCAGCGACCCACCTTCGGAATGCACTCTCACAAAAGCGAACAGTAAATGAACTAAAAAAATGAAAAGGTTTTATTCTGATAGTAGGCCAACGCACAAAAACATACTGCATGACCCTTATAACCATGTCCCAAAACCTAACCCTAACCTAACCCTAAACCCTAACCCCCCCTACCCCTAACCCTAAACCCGACCGTGACCCTGACCCTGACCCTGACCCTAACCCTAAGGAGCTCAGGTGTCGTTTGTATGTGCATTGTGCTCAGAGAGCAGCATCTTGGCGAATTTTCATGTCTTTGGGCCTTGCGTGTGATGCAGCCGGAACCACTGGCCGAACAACAGGGGTCATTTCAAGTGTAACCCTTTTCATACATGATGGTTGGATTTTCCTGCTCACAGAGCAACATCTTGACTCATTTTTGTGTCTTTAGGACTTACATATGAGGCAACTGCAATCATAGGCCAAACAATACTGGTCATTTTCAGTGTAACCCTAGTTACACGCAGTCGTGGGATGTTCTCACTTGTAGGCAAGAGCAGGATGTCAATTGTTTTTTCTCCATGCATTGCGCTCAGAGGGCAACACCTTGGCTCAGTTTCATGCGTTTGGGGACTTACTTGCGATGCAGCCACAGCCATAGGCCAAACAATAGGGGTCGTTTTAGATGTAACCCTAGTTGCACACAATAGTGGGACCCGTGAAACTTCGGCAGCACATATACTAAAATTGGAACGATAAAGAGAAGATTAGCATGGCCCCTGCGCAAGGATGACACGCAAATTCGTGAAGCGTTCCATATTGTTGTTCCTGGTTACCTTATGCAGTAACTATCACAAACAACAGGGGTCATTTTAAGTGTAACCGTTTTCATACGTGATAGAGGGATTTTCTCATTTGTAAGCGAGAGCAGGAGCTCAGGTGTCTTTGGGACTTGGGTGTGATGCAGCGGGAAGCACAGGCCAAACAGTAGGGGTAGTTTTAGATGTAACCCTAGTTACACACAAAAGTGGGAACCGTAGAAACTTCCGAAAACTGTCTTGTGTACTTTAAATTCTTCTGTGACTCCTGAGGTCCTTGAAGAGGTCAGTTGAATCTGGACGGGATGCTTTGGCAAAGAGAATTTTCTGTCATCTCGCAGTTTGTTCGCAATGACAGAAAAAGAAATCCTTTGGAATTTGATGAGCTGTGGTAGAAAGCTTTTTTAGTTTGCATGTGAAGCATGCAAACTCCTGTTCCTTCTCAGGATCTTTCTTATTATTCTCTTTCTTCCCATTTTTTAAATACTATCTCCTCCTGCAGTTTTTATACTACCCATACAAAACATTTTCCATATTATTCTACTATATGTGTAGATGTATGCTATTCAAAATATTGTTGATACTATTTATAGTTTTTTAATTATATTTAATTAAAGAGGTAAAAATTTTCTATAAAAAAATAATTGACCTCATTCATTTCCGGTGGAAACAACAGAGCCCACTGTCTTTTCAGCCAATAGGAGACACAGAACAAAAACGATAATCCGCCATGTTTGTTTCGCATGCGAAGCGAGGGACCGAGCTAATTCCAGTAAAAGGCTAACAGTCAAATAATTGTAATCGTGCTAATTTAACAGTAATATAACAGCAGACCGATGCCATACATTTATAAAACATGATTCTCTAATGTAAGCTGGCATACCATTGTATGAAAACTTCATTCAGCTAACGATTTCGTGCAGTACGTGGTACAGCAGCTAGCCGTGTCTGTCAATGTAGTGAAAGCTATGCTATCTCGATATTTCCAAACTTAAATAAATACAGCCCCCATAACCACAAAACTGCTTAGCTACATGTTACTTTACACAACTAAGATATCCAATGTCATACATTTATAAAACGTGACTTTCTAAAGCAACCTGGCATACCGTTGTATGAAAAACGCATTCAGCTAACGATGTGGTTATGTACATAATACGGCGGCGAGCCGTGTCAGTCACTTTGTATAGTGAATGCTACGCTATGTAAATATTTCCAAACTTGAATAAATACAGCACCCGTAACAACAAAACTGCTTAGCTAGATGTAACTGGACCAAACTAAGATATCTGTCAGATAAAAACGCTTTCTATCCTCACATTTAACATTACCTATTGGTTTTGTGCATCAATCATTACAAGAGGTTGCTATGGATACACCGGAGATCACTGGCCGTCAACGATCTCACTCTGACGTCGTCACTGTAGCTCAGTACAGGAGAACTACGGCTATTCAAAGTTCTAATCTAGAGAAAGGAATTAGCTTGTTCCTTATAAATCAACGTAATTTTTATCTGTACCACTTTTCCAGTTAGCTATAATAATGCAAGACACAGCTAACCATACTGAAAAAAACAATATAATACATAATATAAACAGTAAATAATCTGTGAGGACTGAGCTACATACTAACTACACATAACTAGCCTATGCTATGTTAACATTTCCAAACTTAATATATTCTGCACCAATGACCACAAACATGCTTAGGTCAGTGTAATTAGTTGCCACTAAGATATTCGCCGGATAAAAGCCTTTTTAAACCGCATATTAAATAAATAACGGTATGTATTGATTTTGTGATTCAACCTTTACCGGCTATTGCTATGGTTTCTCCAAAGTGCCCACAGCCGTCAGGCAGTGCGATCTCACGCTGACACAAGAACCAATGTATCATCTGTTCACTTTAAAGATATAATACATCTTACAATAATTATACACCAGTAATGCATTAAATACCACTTCATTTAACAGAATAACCATATTACAGTTATACATGTATGATGAAGCACAACTAGCTAGACTTGAAATTCTTCTTGTGCTACTATTATGCACTGCTGTGCATAATTATACACGAATCATGCATCCTGACGATCCATTAATAATGTTGAAATAGTTACAGTACATCATTTCTATCATAAATTCTCCTACTATTCCCAGCAGCAGTAATAATGATACTAATCGTAATACCATCGCAATAATACTGCTACTTCTACTACTAATAATAATACCACCAGCAATAATAATTATAATCATACTTAAAGAGCTACAGGCATGGACCAGGAGCGGATCAAAGGGGTAATAATAACAACAACAATAAAACAATAATCATATGTACAATAAGTAAATAATCGAGATGTCTCATATTTTATTTCCAAGGCAGAAGAACAGAAAAGCTGCGGTGCTGTATCGTCCTCTTTCTGTAATGCCATTATCAGGCCATATTTATCTGACAATATGTGTTGATTTACATTAAAGAAAACAAGACATCAACAACACAGTTTAATTATCGTGATCTTTTTAATTATCCGGCAAGAATCCAGGTCATCCTTTACGTAAAGGATGCCGTATCAGAATACAATGTTGGCTGGAAAATCCGTTATAGCTCCTTCAAAAAAGCAACCTGTCTGGAAAAGGACATACAATTGGAAAACTAATAATCCGTATTATTTTGGAAATAATATTTCGGTTTCTCAAAAGTGACCAGTTCTAAATATCTCTGACTTCTCTCACAGCATCTCAGCAACGCATGCCAAGTCCGCCTATTCTGGCATCTCGTATACCATAAACCGTGACAAAAGCGTAACGGTTTTGACAACAAGTGGGCTGTCTTGTTGTATTATGCCTAGAATCTTTGATTGTAACGCAACAAGTATGTCTCGTCCTACCGCCTTTCGTTTCTGAAGAAGCGTGGAAGGACCGGTGAGGTAAAGTTTATGTCCAACATATCAGGTTCAATAAACTGTAATATATAATTGCAGTGTTACTTCTTAGCATCTATGAACAACATTATCACTTAAATGACATATACAGGCATGAGTCGCTTAGCGTCCTCAGTGGGTTCTGTGAAACAGGACGTTAAGCGAACACCATATTATCGTATATATACTTAGCAAAGCTAGCATACCGATGTATCGGATCCCGTAGTGTACCTGTATTGACTAAATATCCAATATACAATACACATACAGTACTGCATTTCAGCTAATGTACCTGGCAATGTAATATATGGGTTAAGTAGGTTAATACTGTACAATACTGTATACATAATATAATACATATTGTGATAATACAATAATACTACGGACGTATATGCGGTTCGATGCTGCCCGAACGGACGTTATGCAGTGCATACCTGTAACTTGCTTGCTTTCACATAATTTTGGAGTTATTCCAAGCCGTAGGCATACAGCCTGCTAGCTTCATATACGTCGCACATAGGAGAAGCTCAAGGCGTCCATGCTTAATTGTGACAGGTTCGGTTGCTAATTACAACAAGTTAGCCGTTTATGAATGATATAAGAAAATCATAACCAAAAGCTAATTGTTTAGACAGTCAGTACTAATTCACATATGTAATGGAAAACGCTCACCAGTTCAGAGCCGTTGACAGAGTTCAGAGAGTTGCGTCAACTCCATTGACTCCGCCAGTGCATTCAATATTCAGCATTCACCGTGAATGTACACCTGGGATGCTTAAGCTATGTACCAGACAGCAAATAAAATGGCTATGCATGAGTATATTGAATATTTGTCAGTGAAATGGACAGGTAACTTTTGGTTTAGATAAGATGTAGAAAATGCATTCGTGATGTTGTGTAACAATAAGTAAATAATAGGTAGTTAGCTTCCTTAGCTTGGAAGTCATCACTCCTTATCTGTGACTACCAACGTGGTAGACTATTGGAAGAACAGACACACAAACGTAAACTATTTAGGTAGCAAGCTAGATTATAATGGCTGACATTCATCAGTGCTGCCATAGCCACAGCGTTTCGTAGTGATAATTTGCAACCTTTACCGCGATAATGTGATTAGTGGGAAATATACATAGTTGACATCTCCTGGCTGTCTAAATCACAATTACATTAATCTGAGTACCATAAATGATTTGCCTTAGGGCTTGTTCAAAAAGTTCTCAAGGGAAAACTGTAACCGCTGTGGAACTATAAACCACGTGATCGGGCGAGACTTTCGGGAACTTCAATGGCTCTGGCCCAGTTCTAACCTCACTGTAGTTGTAATGACAATTTAATTTTATTTTTCAGAACATTGTTGTGACCCACTTTGCCTTCAGCGTGGTAAGTAAATTTGGACAGGACCCTCCCTAAACTAATTGCTAAACCATTAAACATCGAGTCCCACTTTCCAATGATAAACTGTAAATACTCTCAACATTAGGCAAGGGTATTTCTTAACAGTACTACTTGAAGTGCTAAAGACACGTATTTGTATTTTTTCTGCTTATATTCGACAATGATGCATTGCTGGGCATATCAATGGACTCTCACAGCACTAATGTGTGTCTTTAACCACATAGCTCCGTAAGCAAATAGTTAGTAGTACAGACTGTCACTGATCTGATAATACTAATACCCAACTTTGTAAATCCTTTAAGTAGGTTTGCATGTGTTATTAGCATGTTAAGTACAGTTTGGAAAGGTCAACAGTGTTTCAAATAAATAGCAAGGACAAAATGTAAAAAATGTATGAAAAAAGAGCCCAAAGAAAGCAGGTTTGCGATAAGTTAGCTTTGCAATACAGCTTTAACCTAGTGGATATATAAAGCTGGTCAAAAAAAACTGTTGACAGTGAAAAGCCCATCTATACCGCAGGGACGAGCCCTGTTCACCTTGAACGCAATGCAGGTTACTATTTCTTGCTGTCACATCTGTAACTCACCTAAACTTCTCCTTGTTACAATTTTTTTTGTTCTTTTGGTTGCAGAGCTCCATCAACCAGGCTACAAGTGCCTCACCTTCCTGGCAGAACATTGCCCCACCTACCTGCCCGCAAGGGCCCCATTCTCTCCCACAAGGGTGCCATAAACCTGCCCGCAAGGGCCCCATTCTCTACCGCAAGGGTGCCATAAACCTGCCCGCAAGGGCCCAAGTTCTCTCCCGCAAAGGTGCCATAAACCTGCCCGCAAGGGCCCCAGTTCTCTCCCGTAAGGGTGCCATCTATACCTGGAGAAGGGCCCCAATTCTTTCCCGCAAGGGTGCCATCTATACCTGGTGAAGGGCCCCAATTCTCTCCCGCAAGGGTGTGTTACACCCAGCCTAGAGGAGACCAGCGTAGCATAAAAAAATGACTTCCCCTTTTTCCCCACTCCCAAGGATGACCAAGGCCACAGTATATGCAGTCCACAATCGACTATTTATTTTTAACATGAAGGTAGCATAAGCTTCAGGGAGAGCACTGCCAAAACAATAAACAAACAAATCTAAATTGTAGAAACTTCTCATCAAAAAAAAAGAAAATAAAATACAGGCAGCTAACCTACCTCCCTAACGTTAAACAAGAGAAAACGAAATACCAGCAACAAAAGAAAAGGCTGCTCACCCCTACAGCTACCAGGACTGGTCTATGTACAGGGTTTGTTATACACAATTAAAAGAAATACATTTTTGCTGTCATTCTGCAAATTCTGTGGTAATGCAGCATGGTCAAACAGGGAGCCGGGAAAAAAGCGAAGTGGGCTGGGATCCGACCGAGAGCCTTTTAAAGGTGGCGCAATTTCTCTTCTGGCCAATCCCCATCCACCACCTGCAACACAAGAACCTTAAAACACACAAACGGGGCGGATAGTACCACCATCAGGCAGGGAGGGAAAACACCGCACAGAAAATTATACACTTATGACTCAGAGTCATAACAGGTGCCATTAAACATCAGGCTAGTCAGTAAACTAGCCCCCAGCTTCCTTGAAGGAGGCCCCAGCACAGTGGTTTCTTTTGCTTGAAGGGGATTCCCCAAATATCAAGAAAATTGTCTCCATTTCTCCCTTGAAGGGTGCAATTAAAAACTTGAATTTCTCAAAGTAAACTGCTTGGCATTGTTGATAATAAAATACAACTTGTTTGCAGAATTGTGTGTATTCTTGTTACATTATTTTAAAACAGTATGCCAAAAAGAGGAAAGAGATCGCAAGCAGCAAGATCCAGAGGTCAGGTACTTCCAAATGTTGCTAATTTTACATCATTAACTGCATCATTCCACCAAGGGGATAAAAGATACACGGATTTCTCTAGAAATACTCAGTGTACAATTAATTCCCTCACCTCTCTTGCCTTTCATAATGAAAACAACACCCTGAGCAGAGCTGACCATGATAACATATTAGATTGTGGTGATTCTCTGTACACAAGTGTTAAGCAAAGGTTAATATCCGAAAACATATTTGTAAATAGTCTTTTGAATATTGATGAGATTCCTCAAAACCTCCAAACAGAATTACACAGGTACAAAGTCTTTGAGATCTCCAGTGAGGATTGGACTGCTGAAAGCAAGTGCACCAGAAGGTATGGAAGACTTCACAAACCTTGACATAGCACTTCAGTGCTTTGCATCCGATGTCCAACATGCACTGTTGCTGGTAGGTGCTTCCTGTATTGCAATATTAGAACAAGGTAGGCAGACACGGTTTCTTTGATCCACACTCGAGGACATCTGAAGGGTTAAGGGAACATACCAATAATGGGTGTGCTGTAATGCTGACATTTACACATTTGAGGGATTTGATTGCAAGACTGCACATGCTATATGAGAGTTTACATCTTTCTGACTGGGACCAATATGAACTCCTTCCTGTGTCATTTGAATCTGTAAGCAGCTCTACAAATGTGAATACACAATGTGACGCACCAGTATCAGGCAACACTGAGCAAGTTGTACCCAACCAAAAACTGAGTAAACAGCAGAAAAGAAGGGAATATCTTCGTCAGTGAAGAAATAAAGTTCTTGACATGCATGGGAAAAAGGTGGGTCCTTCAGATCCTCAGTAAAAATATGCTCATAAGAAGCTAAAACAAAGATGTGAGTATGCACACAATATTGTCATGAGAGAAAAGAAGATACAACATGCCCAAAATGAACAATTAAAACAGAAACAAAAGCAGTAAAAAATGAACAGATATACCCAAGATACAGGTTTCAGATTGAAACAAAAGCAAAAAATAAACTAGATATGCAACTGATATGCAATTCAGATTAAAACAAAGAGCGTGTATTACCAGTAGATATGCCAATGATATGCAATTCAGGTTAAGACAAAGAGAGTGTGTTACCATCAGATATGCAAATGATATGGAGTTCAGATTAAAACAGCACTTTTCAAGCAGGTACATGAACAATTCAACATTCAGAATGCTTACAAAGCTGCCGTGTGCTATGCACATAAAAAGGAAATACAAACAAAATGTTAATTATCGCACGCAAAAATTACAAAGTAATGCTGAATACAGATGCATTACATACGCTAAAACCATCTCAATTGAAAGCGCTGTGTCATCTTTTAAGGCAGAAACTCAACATGGCCCAACATATGTTTGCACATGATGTCATCGTTCAATGTTTTCTAATCAAGTACGTTTATGTCAGGATACGATCTATCAAAAGAATCCCACTCTTGTTTCAGCTTGTTTGACTGGTAAATATGTTCACATCTGCACAACGGAATGCACAAATGTCCCACAATGCACTGTGAGAGAAAGGGAAAAAGAATGGATTTGCCATTGTTGCCATGATAATTTGATGAAAGGCAAGATGCCATCCATTGCTGTTATAAATAAACTGGAGCTTAGTCCTATTCCACCTGAGCGTTGTGACCTGAACATCCGTGAAAGGCATGTGATAGCGAAATATATTCCATTTGCAAAGATTGTAACATTGCCAAAAGGAGCCCAGAAAGGTATTCATGGTGCAGTTGTATGTGTGCCCTCTGAAGTCGAATCAACCGTGAACAGTCTACCAAGAGCAGATACAGAGTCACATCTTATAAAAGTGAAGCTAAAACGACGCTTGAGTTATAAAGGGCATTACCAGTTTCAGACACTAAACATGTGCAAAGTATTAGCCGCTGTAATGAAACTGAAAGGAATTCATTCAGAGTACAAAGACATCATTCTGAGTGATTACAGTATTTCTAACGATCCGATAAAGGATTATCTTTCAGGTAACACGAGTGGTAATTTTTTTTTATTGATCAAATGGAAACTGAAGACTGCGATGATGATGATGATCCGGAGAGCACCACGTCACAAGATCGTACTCCAAACCTTCAAAATCACCATGACACTGACAGCCACACCAGCGCAGATGAAGGCGGTGAGAAATCAATACAACACAGTGATACGGAACAAGACAGTCACAGAACTGATGGCCAGATCATGGGAATTTGCTTAGATACATGTTTGCAGCCCGCTGACATTACCCAGGAAATGCTGTCTTTTGACAATGGTGTGTTTTGCATCGCTCCTGCTGAAGGAAACAAACCTGTTAGCTGTTTTAAAATTCCAAAACTTGAAGCTATGGCTTTCCCTGTACAGTTTCCAGATGGTAGAAATACATTTGATGAGGAAAACAAAAATACAAAAGCGTCACCAAGCAGGTACTTCAATGCACGTCTGTTCTGTGCAGATAATCGTTTTGCCAAAGACACTAACTATATCTTCTTTTCCCAGTTCATCACTGAAATACATCTCGCATCCTCAAGTATGTCAAGACAACTCCGTAAAGGCACACCGACAACCAGGGATGGGCAAAGAATTAACACCAAGATGCTTCAAGACAAACATGAGGTGGACAAACTAGTAGGAAACAATGAAGGGACAAGGTTCATGCAGCCTCTAAGAGGAACCCCAGCATATTGGGAGAAAACACTACGCGATCTCTTTGCTATGCTCAGACAACTAGGGAAACCCACCTTTTTCTGTACATTTAGCGCCGCAGAAATGCGATGGCCAGAAGTGATAACTGCCATTAAAGCACAATAAGGGGAAACTGTGGACTTTTTAACATTGGATTGGGGAGCTAAATGTGAAATACTGAAAAGCAATCCTGTTACAGCAATGCGCATGTTTGACAAACGTGTTCAAGCATTAATGACTCACATGATCATGTCCCCTACTCAACCAGTTGGTGAAGTCGTTGACTTTTTTTATGGAGTTGAATTTCAGCAGCGAGGCTATTTTCAAGTGACTTCAAGTTTTTAGTCTTTTTTTAGACAACTTTACAGGCTTGCTGAAAGATGCCCCAGAATTTGAAAAAGACCCAGATGAAAAGATATGTGCGTTTGTTGACCAATATATAACATGTCAATTACCTGACCCAACTGCAGAGCCAGAGCGTCACAAGATTGTGACTGAAGTACAGACTCACAGCAAAAATCACTCCAAATCATGTAAAAAGGGGAAAAACCACTGCAGGTTTGGTTTTCCAAAGCCACCAATTAAGGAAAAACAAATCACACGCTTAAACCCATCAGACTTTGAAGATTTGGAAGACAGTGAGATGGAAATGGACGTTGGCAGTGATGTCGATGTGTCCCCAGCAAATGCTGGGAAGTCAAAGTTAGATGACAAAACAGCCAAGCAAAAACTCCAAGTCGTGTGGAACTTACTAAACGAGCTCAATATATCCTTCCAGAATACTGAAGAGCTACTTCAAAAATCAAATCTAACATATGATGAGTACATGGAGTGCATTGATTTAATTTCCGAAGCAAATACACTTATCATGAAACGGGAACCAAAGGACGGATACAACAAACACTTACTGAATATGGACATTCAGTACATACTGAACCCTTACAGCTGCATCATGCACATACTTTCTTATATATCTAAAGCCGAGCATGAAATGAGTGAACTGCTCAAATCGGTTTTCAAAGAGGCACGTCATGCCAATACATCTGAACACCAGGAAATGAAACAGGTGATGCAAGCGTACGCCAAAAATAGAGAAGTGAGTGCTCAGGAGGCCGTTGCTCGTACATGTGGCCTAAAGCTCAAGTCATCATCACGTGATGTTGTTTTTATTCCAACAGATGACAACAGGGTAAAAATGAGTTTACCAATAAAGTGCCTGCAGTACAAATCACCAGACTCGGAGGATGTTTGGATGTCCGGGATACCAGACAAGTATAAAGCAAGACCTGTGACACCTGTATTTGATAACATGTGTATGGCAGAGTTTGCTTCCACATACAGGATTGTATATGGCAGAAATAAAGATGCTGAGAAGGTGATTCCCCTGCAGAACAACATGGGATACATTCAAAAAAGAACCCGGGGAAAACCTGCTGTGATCTGCTATGCATGTTTTTCTCAAGTCAAGCAACCAGAGAAATTTTATGGCACATTACTTAAACTCTACCTCCCACATCGTACAGATTTACAACTAAAATCCAGTCAATTCAGCTCTTATGAATCATTTTATTGCCTTGCCTTTGTGAAACTACCAGGTACTGACGAACTTCAGCGAGTCTGTGGTGTTGTAAATGAAAACAGAAACGTATATGAGCAACACAGCACCTCAATAGAAAAAGCAATCGAGGACTTTGAGCAGCATGGTCCCATGGAGGATGCATCGACAAATTTAGCACCTGCAACTGAATTAGACTGTTTGGAATGTGTAATCGAAAAGGAAGCGATAGATCCCGTTGAGGCACAAGAGCAAGATGATATTCCCGAGTACATGATCAGCTTTGTGGGGAACAGCACAACTGCACCAATACTGGAAATTCCCCGAGTATGCCCAGCTGCTATGCGGAAAATGTATCAAAACTTAAATAAAGAGCAAGCCTCAGTGTTCTACACAATTCGTGACTGGTGCAAGAAACGTGTTTGTGGCACAAATCCGGAACCATTCTTCTACTTTGTCACAGGAGGTGCAGGCACAGGAAAATCACACCTTATCAAGTGTATCTATGCTGAAGCAACAAAAATATTATATCAGCTTTCATGTGCAAGAGAGGAAAGTGATATCTCAAAGCCATCCTTGCTGTTAACCGCATTCACTGGTACAGCAGCATTTCATATTTCAGGCAAAACATTACATTCCATTCTTAAACTACCCAGAAATTTGAAGCCACCTTACCAAGGGCTGGGGAACTGCTTGGATGAAGTCCGGGCTCAGCTGTCCAATGTACAGATTTTGATAATTGATGAGGTGTCCATGGTCTCAAAACAACTATTTGCATCTGTAAACTGGAGACTGCAACAGATCAAAGGTAGCAAGAATCCATTTGGTGGAGTATCTGTGCTAGCAGTGGGAGACTTTTACCAGTTACCACCCCTTGGGAAAGCAAAACCACTTTGTGTTTATGAAGAGCATATCCCTGATCTCTGGCAAGGTCATTTCCAGGTGGTACAATTGACAGAAATCATGCGGCAAAAAGATGATTTAGCCTTTGCACAAATGCTGAACAGATTCCGCGTTAGAGAGAAAAACCAACCCCTGTCTGATACTGACACCTCTTTACTTGCACATGTGGTGAAAGAACAGTCCGGTTTTCCCTCAGATGCAATGCACATATTTGCAACAAATAAACAGGTTGACATGCACAACAGGGCTACAATGTCAATACGTTACTCTGCTGTCTTAAATATTGAAGCAGATGACTACAAAAAGGATCCCCAAACTGGACGGATGAAAAAACGTACCAAACCCATAAAAGGTGGCAAAGACGATCTTCCTGACATATTACAGGCTGCAGAGGGTGCATGAGTGATGCTGACTAGAAACATAGGTGTAGAAGATGGTCTAGTGAATGGCTCATTTGGAAAAATTGCAAGAATACTCGTGAGGGACCAAAATGGCAGTCCTTTTGTACATATGCTTGGTCTTGAGCTTGACCATAAAGGTGCCGGACTGAAACATCGTCATAAAATTCCTGACGGACCTGACAACATAGTGTACATAGAACAATCAGAAGAACCAATGCACAAAACAGGTACTGTTAGAAGACAATTTCCTATGAAGCTGGCCTTTGCCTGCACTATTCACAAAGTTCAAGGCATGACAACCAGTCGAGCTGTAGTTTCATTAAAAAACATTTTTGAACCAGGAATGGCTTATGTGGCACTCAGCAGAACAATGTCGATCAGTGGATTACATATCATTGAATTTGATGAGAAAAAGATATATTCTAACCCTGAAATTACATCATCGCTGACAAATATGCCTCAAGCTGTGTTTGATCATGTTCAGCCCCTGCTAAAAGTAATGGAATCATCAAGTCATCACGCTCTCACTGTGGTTCATCACAACACTGAAGGGCTGCTATCACACATTGAAGACATAAGAAGCCATCATGAACTGCTTCTGGCAGATGTCTTGTGCTTGACAGAAACATTACTGACTGGCTGTCTGATACCAGAGGCTGTCCAACTAGAGGGATACAAAATGTACGTCCGCAACAGACACGTGTCCTATACAAACTATACACAACTCTCTGCCAGAAACAGGGGTGGAGTCGCCATATACATTAAACACAACCTTCAAGCACGCGAGGTTCAATATATACAGAATGTGACCGATCTGGAATTCTTGGTAGTCAATGTTGAGTATCCACACGATTCATTAATTGCTACTGTCTACAGACCACCGGGCTATAACATTTCCCAATTATCACCACATCTCAGCAGCCTTGTAGACTTTTTGCAGGATGAATCACCGTTCTATAATTGTTTGTGGTGACTTTAATGAAGATCAGTTGTCAAACTCAGCAAAACCTATCTTAAAACTTTTCCATGACAGAGGATTTTCACAATTGATAACATCTCCTACAACAGAGAAGTACTCTCTATTAGATTTGTTATTCATTTCCAAGCCATACAATAATGTCAGGTCAGGTGTTTTACAGACATACTACAGCTACCACAACCCAGTCTTCTGTAATCTACCAGCAAACACTGAATAAACTGAATGTATGCTAAATTTCAATAATGGCATTATAACATTTCACCGGATTCTATGACCATTTGATATAAGATTCAGATTCTAAGATCAATTCAGATTGGAAAGACAAACAACTCATTTGAACCAATTTAGCATATGACATATGGTTATATATGCAGAACACAGAGAAACCAGGATTGTTTTTGTAGAACGATACAAAAACAATAAGATATAAGTTATATATGATATGAGCACCCAATTATGTAAGCATACAGACACTTATATGTCAGTAACCAAATAGAAAACAGAGGACTTATGCTAAACATCTATACAAACTGTAATGATAAAATTACTACTGGAGGAAATGGCTGAGGTCCCCTAAACAGGGAAGGGTGGAGGTGGGCTTTAAATCATTAAACAAACCAAATCATTAAACCAAGTTGCATTTTCAGAATAATTTTTTTATTTTTTTTCCTCCCATTAGCCAATGAGTAAATGGAAGGTCTCATATTAAAAGGATGCTGTCAAGAGGACCAAAACATGAGCACTTGATACACTCCATACATCAATTACTGAAGTAAGTTATGCACATCATTTGGTAAGGTAAGGTTTTAGTCATGAGAGTCGTGATTTTACCACTTTTATTAACCAGTTTGGTTTTTATCCCTCCATACAGGATTTTAGCTCATGAGGTCCTCCCTGCCAGGGCCGATATGCACTCCTGAGGCATGTCCGCGACTCCCACCTGCCCACAGCCAGGATATGAAGCACCCGGGTCAGTGAGGCACCTGCAGTGTGGCGCCACCCGGGGACCTGTGGGCAATGGCCGACTCCCTGCGATTCCTGTGCCTGCCAGCAGGGAAGGTCCCAAATGCACAGCTGGTGCTCTGTGGGGTGAGCCAGACAAACATGACATCAAGGGATTTTGCCCAGCTGTGGCTCACCCTGAATAAAGTCAAAGACACCATTAGCCCCTTTTCCACTGTGGGCCACAAGCCCTGTAACTGTAGCCCTGGAACTCAAGCCTGGAACCTTAGCACTAGGCTTGAGTTCTTGTACTATTTCCACTGGACTAAGCCCAGCCGTTGTAGCTTTGCCGGTAACCATGACAACCAAGAAGAGCGTCGATTTTGCATACGCAATGGACCAGCTGGAAGCAATCGGACTCCTCGCCATCACCTTTTGGGAGTATTTTCAAGAAAAACGGAGGATGGATGATGAGAACAGTTACATGCGCCTAAGAAGGCAACGGGTTGCTTCAAAACAGAGGCTTAAAAGCCTTCTGCATAATCGGAGGCAAAGACGACTGGTAAGTGTGGTGCATATATATCATACTAAGGTGGATAGCGATAATGCAATACAATAGTCCCCTGTAACGTTATTTATAAATGTAATAACTACTACATCCCAAGCCTGAAACCTAAACTGACTAGATGTAATTAACTAAGATATTCACAGGATAATAACTTTTTTTAATGTTTTTTAATGTTCGCAACCGGCTTTTGTGAATCAGCTGTCACAAGCTGTTGCTATGGCTACGAATCTTAACAGCAAATCGGAGACAAATCTACGGCTCCAATAGTTGCTAGATAACCTAAAATAAAAATAGTTTTAAAATATGTCAAAGTAAAGCGCTGCAAAACGAGTACAACCTATAGTGCAAACAATAAAATCAGAAATGGGCTGTCAGTGCTCGCTGAACTGTAGCGGGTCCCACCTGTAGTAGTAGTGCAGCTCAGCAGCCCCTCGTTGCACTTTGTAACTGTAACTGTAAGTTATATAAAATTAAGGACACTGGACAAGATCGTGATATGTATCAAGTCTGGTATTGCCAATGTTGGCTGCCTCGAAAACTTATGTTATCAGAGCACTGTTACTGATATTGTCATATAGCGAGCAGGCAAGGTGTCATGACCAACGGAAAATGATGAAACGAGCTTGCTAGCCTGTGATCCGCTAATAGAGCTATCTTGGTAGCCTGCTAGCCCGCGATTCACGGTAATTCATTATAATTAACGTATTTCAAGTACTCAAAATACAGGGACAATAAAGAAATAATTATCCAGCTATTGACAAGAACAGCCATAGTTGTATAATACATTCACAGTACAAGAGTAGACAACAGACTGACACAGAGTATAATCAACAAATTATCTCTTTTAGACATTGTAATTATTCTTTAATGCTTTGGATTGAAAGCAACTGCTAAATGATTAAAATGTGAATGTAAATCTATGGTAAAGACAGTAATCAACAAACTGTGTTTCAGATATTTTCCAAATCGCTAAGGAGACCTCTGACCTGCTCTTACCCCCACTCAGATGATTGGTGGACTGAAATTGCCTGTAACTACACAGATGATCAGTGGTTGCAGGACTTCAGGCTGTCCAGAGAGACCTTCAGCTACATCTGTGTCAACATCAGGGGGCTGATGGAGAAAAAAGACACAAACTTCCGCCTGTGTATTCCTCTAAAGAAGAGAGTGGCGATCGCCTTATTCAAATTGGCCAGTACAGCAGAGTACAGGCTTATTGGAGGCCTTTTTGGTGTAAGTGTGTCATCAGTTTGCCGATGCCTCCAAGATTTCTGCACTGCTGTACGCTACATTTTGATGCCACAATGCATAAAGCTCCCAGACGCTGCCCAGCTTCATCATATGGCCACCTACTTTGAGAATAGATGGGGAATTCCACACTGTGTGGGGGCAATAGATGGGTCTCACATTCCCATACAAAGACCTCATAATTTCCAGTCTGATTTTCATAACAGGAAAGGCTGGCACTCCATCATTCTCCAGGCTGTTGTGGATGGAAAGGGTCGCTTCTGGGACTTGTGTGTTGGGAGTCCAGGCAGCACACATGACGCTCGTGTGCTGCGGAGGTCTCAATTTTTTGTGAATGTGACCAATGGAACCCTCTTCCCTGGGAAACTGCGGAATATTGGAGGTCAGGATGTGGGGTACTACATTCTTGGTGATGCAGCTTACCCATTGCAGAGCTGGTTGCTGAAGCCCTACCAGGACACAGGCAGGCTTACTGCAGAAAAAGAGCAGTACAATGTCACCACCAGCAGAGCCCGAGCCATAGTGGAGCATTCTTTTGGGAGACTCAAAGGGAGGTGGCGCTGTCTTCTTAAAAGAAATGACTGTGACCTTGAACTCGTGAAAGATATGGTGGAGACATGTTGTGTACTCCACAATCTTTGTGAGTTGAACAGAGAAGAGTTCAGCACAGACTGGAATGTACATGAGCATCAGGTACCACCAGGAGTTCAGCCACCAGCTGTTGTTCCAGGGGAGGAGGCCCAGGGACGAGATGCACGGGATGCTCTATTGCGGCATTTTGTTACAGAGTGTTTGTAATCACAATTTGATTTTATGATATTTTTTATTCCATCAATTTTATACACAATCCATTACTTTAAATATGAACTGAAAGCTTGACATGTTGATAATAATTAATTAAATTATTTAAATTTTACACTGCTCTTTCCTTACTGTATTTTATTTCATGCCAATAAAAAGTTTGATTTATAATTCAAGGATGTAGTAAAAATATCTGTCAAGAGTATTTACAGCAACTAACGTAAAATGAATGAATCACAAAAATAAATATACTAATGTAAAGAACTGCAAAAGCGAATACATGTGACCGACTTATTTATTAATTATGTCTATGAATTGTAATAGTACAAACAAATAATTGAACCTCGATATTAAATATAAATGTAAAGAACAGTAATAGCAAACAACACGTACCGAATTATTGATATGATTTAAAATATAAAACATAGAAATGTCCATAATAACTAACACCTATTTTCCCTTAATGCTTTCACTAGGTCAGAAAGAACCGATACTATCGCCAAGTTCTCCCGCTCCCTAACAGCCAGCTCTCTCTCCCTTCGTTTGTCCTCCCTGTCCATTTCCTCACGTCTTAGAGCAGCCTCTTGTTCAAAAAGCTGTCTGTCTGAATCTTCAAGGTATTTAATCAGCTCCTGAGTGGACGCTGATGCTGCTGACCACTTGCGCTTTCCTGTACAAGAACAATAAAAAGCATATACAAAATACTTCCATTATAAAAAATGTGTGTGTATCAAGAGACCTGATCTAAAAACAACAGTGTTGACAAGAAATCTAGATACCAGGTCTAGTTCTTTGGGGAATCTGAGTTGAAGAGCCCCTGATCGATTCGGTCGACCTCTGTGTTTGGTCTGGTAAAGGAAAATTAATAGCTTTAGTTACATTTTCAAGTACATGATTTCAGTTGTGAGGTAGGTTGTAGGCAACTATAAAACGGTTATCGGGTCCTGGATGTTGATTCATCAGTAAGGCGTTCCGGTCATGCTAAAAATCTACGATGCAGATTTATAACGTTAAATAGTTACATATATTCTAGCTAGCTAATATGATCTCTTCTACACTGGCATTCTTCTGCTTTCAATCGCCACAGAACTTGCAGCACATGAATTCGCTCTTGAGTTCAGGGAATGATTGGACTCGCTAACATGTGTCCAGTTATTTCGACATCTGTCCACACACCTAGCTTAACTCAGTACAAGTCAAAGCTATAGTTAAATGAAATCATGAACCATTTATGAAAAGTATACAAAGGAGCATCCAACACTGCATGCTAACTACCTGGAAGGGATGCAGCAGATAAGGAGTTGGGCTGCTCTGCCTCACTTAAGTCCCAATCGATAGAACTGTCAAATGAGTCTGAAAATGAAAACATAAAATATTTGCGCTGTGTAATAGCTATAGCTACCTTGTATTATTTTTCTATCTTTGTCTTTGCTGTGCATACAGACTGTCAACCTGGTTTCAAGTGTAACTAGCCTTGTATAACCCAGCTAGCTACATTAGCCAGCCAATCTAAATAAACGTCCAAGCGTATGACCGATAACATTTAGCTTGAAAGAGATACCAAGATGGACATCGGCCATGAGGAATATAGATAAATGATGTATTTTCAAGGGACTTCAAGTTTTTAGTCTTTTTTTAGACAACTTTACAGGCTTGCTAACATGGAAACAAGCTGGTATTACCCAAAACGTCATCCACCGTCATGTCTTCAACACTGCTGACAGCTACCTGCCGCTCTTCTTGAAATAACGTCAAGGATGAATTCCGCAGCCCAGCACAGCTTGTAGCTGGCCTGTGTCCTAAGACACTGTCCATCACACCAAACCATGGAAAAGTGATTCGCCCAGCCCCACTTTTGTTATTTCCCAACGTTGCCCTATATTGCTGTTTTAGCTTTTTTAGCTTCTCCCTAACCTTTTTAACATCCCTGTTTATCCCTGCCTTCTGTAGCTCCCTTACTATTAATTTGTAAACATCATCATTTCTGACTACTCCATCCAGTTGATTTTGTATGTCTGCCTCACTCCATATGTTTAAAAGCGTCCTTGTTTCCTCCGCTGTCCAAAACTGGCGACTTTTAATGTTGCAAGTTGCCATTTCACTTTGTAACCAGTTGTAACAAATTGAAAGTGGTTTACAAGGCGGGGATTAAAAAATGGCGTCGGTTTGATTTTTTCTTTTACGTGAAACCGTTAGAACGCCGAATAGTTCGTTATGACGTGTAAGCACCGGGGCTTGCAGCTTTGGCCCTGGCCGTTGGAGAGGGCTATTAGCGGGGCCTGAGTTCCTCGATAAGCCCTGTTTAAGCCTAGCCCAGCACAGTGGAAATGGCCCAGGAACCCTGGAACTAAGTTCAAGCACTAGGTTTGGCCCACAGTGGAAAAGGGGCTATTCTGGACCTCCACAAACCTGCTGGTAGGAAAGCAAATGCAGATCCCCCGTGGCTGCACTGCAAATGGCTGCAGCCATAACAGATGAGGGGGCCGGAGCCACATGGAACAAAGGTCCTGGCAGCGGCGGCAGCCTGGCACACAGAACTGGGGTTGCCTCTGAGCCCTGAACATGTAGGGAAATAAGAGAAAAGTTTGTAACACTGAAGATGGTGTTTGTAAAAAAAATTGTGAAGAGTTGAAAGAAATGATGTGCAATATGTGTGAACTTGGAAACTGAATGTGTTACAATAAAAAGCTTTTCGAAAAAATGCATATCATTTCTTTTTACTGAAGTATCCTTTGGCCATTTTGGTTATCCACCGAGTGCACAATGTGTACTTTGCCAAATGCAGATTTGCTTTCACAGCAAGCCCATACTGACATGAGTAAATAAATAATACATATCATATCTAAAGATATGGAGGGGTGGAGGTGGGCTTTAAATCATTAAACAAAATTGCAATTTCAGAATAAATGTAAATTTCAGCTATGGTAAGCAATTTATTTCTTATTTTTTCATTAGCCAATTAGGAAATGGAAGCTCTCCCTTCAAAAGGTTTCTGTCAGGAGGACCAAAACATGTCATAAGCACTTGATCAATCAAATCTCTATACATTAATTCTATATATACAGTAAGTGTGTGTATATATATATATATATATATATATATATATATATAGACAGATTATTTAGTAACTGATTGAAGTTCAGACAGGGAGGGTGGTGGGGTTCAAAATAAACACAAAAGCATACAACTATTGTGGTACATACACTTACTCCATTAATGGTCAAACAAAAACAGGGCAAAAAAGGTCACTGAAGACAATGCAGGAGTTAAAAAAAAAACAAAACAAAACCCCACAGAAGACTCACCAAGTTTGGAAGGTCAGTTTCAAAATGACTGACATTTTGTACAACACCTTGAGATTGTTCACATAATTGTACATGTAATTAGGCAGACATATGTAGACCAAGGGGCAAGAAATGACAACAATGTGCTCTGTGACAATGGCCAGTGCTCTCTGGTTTCACATGTAGGGACTACTGAACTGCGTTTCCCAAAGTTCCACAGCCAAATTCCAGAGATAACTAACTCAAAGCGTAACTACATTAAAAGCCATAAAACGTAGGTAATAAAAAGGACCAACACCCCAGAAATCTCGCACTCTCTCTGCACTCTCTCAGACTCTACCCACGCTCGCACCACGCGTGCTGGACGCACGCATAAAACTCTCTAACCTGGGCCTGGCATGCACACCGCATGCCAAGGAATTCTGTCCCTCGTCTGCCTTGTGTGCAATAACTTCCCGGTTAAATAGGCCCGCTCAATGCAGCCTAAAAGTTAGCTTCGAACCCCGGTGGTCAGCTACAGGGAACAGAGACGCACAGCCAAGAGGCCACGAGACGAGTGGAACCCTGCCGCAGAGAGCCACGCAGCAACCCCCGGAATCCAGCAGAGCGAAGACCTGTAAGTCCCAAGAGGCCAGCAGCCTGCAAAAAGGATCCAGCTACGTGATCGACGGCATCGGACCCCAGAGAGGACGAGCGAGCGAGCAACCAACTCTGCGCCCTGGGAAACCAGAGACTGAAACAAAGAAACGCACTGGACCCGTCTAACCAACGGAGAAAACCCGCAACAGTAAGGCTGTAACACTGGGCACAGATAGATAACATAGCTTAGGCACATATTGTTATTTCATAACTAAATGTAATTAACTGTGTTATTTATTTTTCATATCTGTAATCATTCTTGTGTTTGATCATTGTTTAGCTGGCTCCTAGCCAGGCGCCGCGCAGCGTTAGCAACCAAATATCTCACTACAAACTAGGTTTTGCATGTGATCTATTTAGCTACTAACTTACGACAACCCGGCATTAATGATCTGCACGATTACATCCATTTTTCCACATTGCATGCGCCATTTTCCTGAAACGCTTAGCTTCAGCTAAGTTTCAAACTCCCACCATCTCTCTCCTTTTGTTCTCCATGAACACGTGTGTATCGCGCGCACACACCCAAGGCTGCGCGACCCCCACACGTAGGAGAACACTCCTACCACTACACACGAGCCAACGCCCTATACATTCCTGAATCATATGCACATACACACACACACACACACACACACACACATCGTTTATTGTTACATTGTAATAAATCGTGCTTTGCCGTTTAGTACATGTGTTCAATAAACTTTGTTATATTCCAAGGTTGTGTGTTTATTAATGTTGCATAAATATTGAATGTTTGCCGACCTCTGCAACTCTGAAGAACTCCGAATGCCTTCACTTTTGATCAATCATTAACGTTATTAATTCAGGTAAAACTGAACCAATAGTGTTGTGATTTGATTATGATTAGTTATTAATATTGTAATTTTGATTATAATTATTAATTTAATTATTAGTTGGAATTACGTATTTATAGCTATATAACGAGACTGATATATTTTATGAGACTGATATATGAGACTGATTAACTGCAGTTGCACCATTATTCGTAGAATAATGTTATAGAATTTCCACCACGTAAGTGACGCCCTTTGTTGTGGGGAATATAATAATAAAGTCTTGCGTAACTGGTGCCACACGTGAGGTTTAGATAATTCTTTACACTTTTGGTGTCCTGTGCAAGGAATACTATAACAAATCCCTACACACAACAAAGTGTAACCGTGTAGTTTATGTATTTATTATTTTTAATTGTAAATTTTACGTTGTCACCATTATCATTATTTTTGTATTATATTACGTGATTTTAATTATTGTTTTTTTGTGTTTAAAATTGAGAGAAATGATTATATAGTATGGGATGTGGGATGTTGGTTCTATGTGCCCGTGTTTTTTTGGGGAGCGACCGGAAGAAGGAAAAAACTGAGTTGAGAAAAAGAGCGCGGTTGTCTCCATGTTGTGGTTGCACCTGTGAGTAGACAGAATAAAATCGTCCTGTCCTGCCATAGCGGTGTGTTCTCATTGAAGAAGTATTCCTCCTGCTTGTAACCCGCAACACCCATGACCCAGGCACGCTACCCAAAACCAGGGTTACAAACTGG
Organism: Albula glossodonta; assembly: GCA_019788955.1. Classification (NCBI taxonomy): domain Eukaryota; kingdom Metazoa; phylum Chordata; class Actinopteri; order Albuliformes; family Albulidae; genus Albula; species Albula glossodonta. The sequence goes on from JAFBMS010000754.1 coordinate 32,863, forward strand.
TGGCAGCGGTGTTACATTTTTTTGCTCTTCTTTTCTTTTCTTCGGTGAGTTAGCCGGGGCAGTCAACTAGCTAACGCCTCGTGGAGTTATCGGACTACAAGCCGCCACCGCAGCACTCTGCAAGTTTTTTCATATTCTCCCCGAGAGGAGACGTTTTTTTGCGGGCAGTGCTACAGTGCTAAAGCGGACAGAGAGTTCTTTTCCACTTGCTCGTTTTAAGTTGGACAGTACGGGAATCATGTCGCTGCAGTCGTTAGCGGATGGCACTAGGGACATCGTTGAGGACAACGACTCTCACTCCGATGACGACAGTGCAACCGGCACGAACCAAAGAGACACGACGAGGACGGTCGTCCACTACAGAGTGGAGTTACCGCCATACTTTCATGGAGATGGTAAGGACAAAGAAAGTTTTTCTTTATGAAAAACCAGACTGGAACTGGCAGTTAAAGCGTGTGTAGAGGGACAGCAGCTAGATATTGCCACGATACTTCCCACTCGTCTAAGCGGAGATGCACTGGCATATTGGCTGTCTTTACCACCGGATGTGCAACATGATTATGAAAAATGTGCAGCTAAGATGAATGAAGTTTTTGGAAGAAAACAATTCTTGCTGCATTTTCAGACATTTGTAAACGCCAGACAGCGCCTGCCTAAAGAACCCTTAGAAGTTTATGCTGCAGAAATTACTAGACTAGTATTAGAAGCTTTCCCAGAATATGGCAAACCAGCTATTTCCATGGAACGCTTTAGAAGATTTGTTGCTGGTCTGGACCCCGTTCTTCAGGCTAAATGTCATGAGCACGGTGCAGCTACTCTCGAGGATGCTTTGGCTGTTGCATGTAAATGGGAACGTGCACAAGAGGCGTTGAAACTTCTCCCTCCACCTGTCATTGCACCTGCACTCACGCCTTCTGGTATTCCTGCTCCACAAGAGGAACTGTTGGCAGCTATGGTGTCAACCAGAAAGAATAAGTCTCAGCCAGACCCATCAGCTGGACTTTTTGAGGCAGTCAAACAGCTCTCTAATGATCTTCATGCTCTCCGGCTGGAAGTTTCTCAACTGGGACGTAATCCTGATCATGCAGCGCAACACTACGTTCCACATGTTGCTGCTTCCACTCAAAAATATGACCGACAAGATGAACCGAGGTATCGGCGTGGCAGAGAGAGATACCGTCGCTCCCCATCTGCATCGCGTGACCGTGGTGAATACTCTCCTGTGCGACACCATCATGGATCCAGCTGGTCCCACAGTGATCATCACCATCACAGGCTCAGCCGATCCAGCAGTGATCATCGCCCCAGATATCCTTCTACTCACCAGGACAGACGATACTCACCTACTCCTCCATCTTCTCCACCTCACCGATATGATCATCATTCTACTTACCAGCAGGATCGCTTCAGGCTGGGCAGCCCAGACAGGCGCTACTCCCCTCATCGTTCAGGTCCACAAGACCCACATTATGATGACTCTCACAGACACACTTCCAATGACTCCGACAGATCCAGGTATGATTCACACTCTCCCTTCTCGGCCAGACAGAGACACCAAGAGCGAGGAGAGAGAGACTATCATGTCAGCTTCACTGAAGAAGACCCATGTCAGGGAAAAGAATAGTAGCAGGTGCTGAGGGCCAAGTGTCTGCTGCTACCACACGTGAGGCCCAACAACACAACTCTCCTCCTCCTTGTAAAGCCCCCACACGTTATGTGATTTCTATTATAGAGAACATTGCCACTAAAGTCTTCTTAGACTCAGGGTCAGACATTTCACTCATTAGTGAGGCCTTCAGAATGTCAGTCCCCTCTTTGAGAACTAAACCCATGCAACGCTCTGATCTTTTACCTACAGCAGTGACTGGTGACTATTTAGATAACCTAGGCACACTTCCTATCACCATTAGGCTAGGTAATGAGATGTTCACCCATATGGTCCAAGTGGTCAGGAACATCACACAGCCAGTAATCCTAGGTTGGGACTTTCTGCTTTCACACCTTGCAGTATTGAATGTAGGGGAAGGTAATTTGAAAGTGGGTAGCAATACCACTGTTCCCCTCCTGCGTGTCACTGATGTGGCTCCTTTGAGCTGCCATGCTGTCACCTTATCACCAGTAGTTGTCCCTGCTTTGTCACAGATGACTGTTTTAGTTAAGGTTCAGCCCACTATTGGTGTAACTGATCTTCACACAGACTACACAGGTGTCCTTGAGCCAGGTCCACCTAGCTTCCAGGGCCTGTTAACAGCACGGACGCTAGCTCATGTACAGGCAGGTTTGACTTGCGTTAGAGTAATGAACCCCACAAATACTGAGCTTCACATTCCATCTGATACTAGATTAGGTGATTTCCATGTACTTGATGAAGACCACGAGATTGACTCCCATGTAGAGGGACCTAGTGTTTCCACAGTTACAGCTAGGACAGAACCGTCTTTTCCACAGTTGTTACCAGACATCGATCTCAGTCAGGCAGAACTTAGCGATGAACAACGACATGAGCTCCAGTCTTTATTGTTGTCATACAGTGATGTTTTCAGTGCTCATGATCATGATTTTGGATGCACAAACATAGTCAGACACAGTATCAGGACAGGAGATGCACCACCTATTAAACAGAGAGCATACAGAACCTCACCCAACATGAGAGCAGGGATAGACAGGCAAGTTCAGCAGCTCCTTTCACAGAACATAATTGAAGAAAGTTGTAGCCCCTGGTCTTCCCCTGTTGTGCTTGTCAGAAAGAAAGATGGTAGTTACAGATTCTGTGTTGATTATAGAAAAGTAAATGCAGTCACCATTAAAGACTCATATCCCCTACCACGACCTACAGATGCTCTTGACAGTCTCTCCGGTGCTTGTTGGTTCAGCACTATGGACTTATGTAGCAGATATTGGCAAGTAGAGCTTGAAGCACCAGACAAGGAGAAAACAGCTTTCAACACTGGCAGTGGACTGTACCAGTTCAAGGTTATGCCTATGGGCTTAACCAATGCTCCACCAACATTTCAGAGACTAATGGAGCTGGTGCTCCATGGCCTGCACTGGAAAGAGTGTTTGATTTATCTGGATGATGTCCTTGTCTTCAGTCGCTCTTTTGCAGATCATCTACAGAGTCTTACAGAGGTTTTCAGCCGTTTCCGCTCAGCTGGTCTGAAGTTGAAAGCCAAGAAGTGCCAGTTTGCGCAAAAACAAGTCACCTTCCTTGGACATGTAGTCTCCACCCAGGGACTGCAGCCAGATGCACGGAACCTGGAGAAGGTTCGGAGATGGCCTATACCTAGGACAGCTACGGAGGTGAGAGCATTTATTGGACTGTGCTCTTACTACCGTAGATTTATCAAGAACTTTTCTGTCATTGCAGCTCCATTGCACTCTCTCACACACAAAGGAGCAATATTCAAATGGACTGTCGAGTGTGAGGATGCTTTTCAATCTTTGAAACATGCCCTCACTCACCCACCAATTGTGGCACATCCCATTTTCACACAACCTTTTCTCTTGTACACTGACGCTTCCCAAGATAGCACTGGCTCTGTGTTGTCTCAATGTCAGGATGATAAAGAACGTGTCATCGCCTATGCAAGTCACACGCTCAGTCCCTCTGAAAGAAAATGGTCTACTTTTGACCGTGAGCTCTGGGCAGTTGTTTGGTCTGTGAGACATTTTAAACAATTTCTCTCTGGCAGTACGTTCACTGTGATTACAGATCACAAGCCCCTCCTGAGTCTGAAGAAAACCCCAGTGGACAATGACCCTACTGGGAGACGCAGTCGATGGATCTTTGAACTGGATGTGTATGACTACAACATCTTACACCGAGTCGGCAGACAGCATGCGAACGCAGATGCCATGTCCAGACGTCCAATCACTGAGGTTCACAAAAAAGCTGTTCAGTGTGTTACCTCTGTCATCACCACCAAAGACACTATGGCATTGCCTAGCAGAGACACAAATGACAATACTGACACAATTTTGCCAGATGTTAGCCACACTCTTTCTGTGGACCTGGATAAATTGCGGCAACAGCAGAATGATGATGTATGTCTCAGGGAGGTCATTGCATGGCTACATGATAACAAACACCGACCACCCATTAGTCATTTAAAACACTCCTCCCCCACAATCAGGAAACTTTGGCATGAATTTCCCAAATTGGTCATGCGGCAGGGAGTTTTGTGTAGGAAGATTAAAGCAAGCCCTAACACACCTGTTAACTTCCAGGTTGTTTTAGCCACATCTCTCATCCCCACAGCATTGACATGTTTGCATGGTAATCAGTTCAGTGGTCACCTGAGTGCAGAGCGCACACTTCAAAGGGCTAGACGTATCTGTAATTGGCCATACATGACCCGTGATATTAATAGGTTTTGTGCAGAGTGCTTGCCATGTCAGACACGGAGCAGCCCCACTCCACATGAAAGAGCTCCACTGCAGCCAATTCACGCAGAGAGACCATTTCAGAAAGTGGCCGCAGACATCACTGAACTTCCTGTAACCGATATGTTCTTGTGATTATGGACTATTTTACCAGATATGTCAACCTCTTCCCATTGAAGGATCAACGTGCTACTACTGTGGCAAAGTGTATTTTTGAGGAGTACATCAGACATCATGGGGTGCCAGAGTCAATTCACACATACCAAGGGCGACAGTTTGAGTCAGACCTCATTAGGCATCTCTGTGGTTTTCTTGGCATTAATAAGACCCGCACGTCACCATACCACGCCCAGTCAGATGGCATGGTTGAGAGACTGAATCGGACACTGAAAGATCAGCTAGCCAAGTACATTGTTGAAAGTAGAGGTGAATGGGACCAGTATTTGCCACAAGTTGAGCTCGCCTACAACTCAAGTGTTCATTCAAGCACTGGTTTTCTCCTTTCTTCTTGGTTAATGGTAGAGAGCCCAACTTGCAACTTGATGTTTTGCTGAACTGTTGTCCCACTGTAACTTCTTCTACCCCTGGTACACCAGCAGCTTATGCTACACACCTGGCCACACGCTTGTCACGTGCTTTCAGAGACGCAGCTCACAACTCTGCTACAAACAAGCATCGTCAGAAAGTTCAGTATGACAGAAAGGTTGTATTCCACCCTCATCAGCCAGGTGATTTAGTTCTCCTGGATGATCCGGCACAAAAGATGAACAAGCTGGCTCCTAGATGGAAGGGCCCCTATGTGGTCCTGCGACGCATGAACAGTGATGGTTACCCAGGTGTTACATATGAGATCAAGGATCCAAAGAGCACATGCTCACGACAATGGATTGTTCATCATAACAGACTGAAAACCTACAAAGGGACTTTTCCAGCTCCCTCTCCTGTCAGACAGGCATCTACTGCACCTGCTGAGGTGGGCACAGCATCAGCCCCTTGCCTCACGGCCTTATCAGGGGCCTTGCCTTTTCGCCTTCCCACCCCTCCACATGTGCCAGATGGTGCCGGGAAAAAGCCCACACCTACTCCTGTCAGGAGTGTTGCTCGGCACGGTGTTCCACCCTCTCCTCCTCACTCATTTCCCCCCTCTTCTCCCGTCTCTCCCTCATCCCCCTCCTCCAGCCCCGCAGGCCCCACAGCACCTCAGTCACTCTTACACGAACCTGTGCGTCTCATGTCCCGCAGTGGCCGCCAGGTGAAGCGTCCACTTAAATACAGAGACTTTGTCACTTAACGGACTGTGATTACACTGACACCCCCTCACATGTTTTGTTTCCTGCTATTGAGGGTGTGGTGATGCATTGTTGTGTTTAAAATATGCCTGTTGTTGTTCTGTTGCATATGCCAGGAAATATAGATAAGTATGTTACATGCAATATTTTCCTGCAGGTTGCTGATAAGCAGGAGTTGTCACTGTTTGGTAATGGTCTGATATGTTTTCATGTGTGCTCTTATAGGCGGTTGTTGAAATGAGGACATTTCTACTGGTAGCAAGGGAAGACTGTAACCGTGTAGTTTATGTATTTATTATTTTTAATTGTAAATTTTACGTTGTCACCATTATCATTATTTTTGTATTATATTACGTGATTTTAATTATTGTTTTTTTGTGTTTAAATTGAGAGAAATTATTATATGGTATGGGATGTGGGATGTTGGTTCTATGTGCCCGTGTTTTTTTGGGGAGGGACCGGAAGAAGGAAAAAACTGAGTTGAGAAAAAGAGCGCGGTTGTCTCCATGTTGTGGTTGCACCTGTGAGTAGACAGAATAAAATCGTCCTGTCCTGCCGTAGCGGTGTGTTCTCATTGAAGAAGTATTCCTCCTGCTTGTAACCCGCAACACCAACGACCCAGGCACGCTACCCAAAACCAGGGTTACAAAAGTATCAGAGTGAATATTTGAACCCTCACAATATAAAGGCAAGCACATATTGAACTGTTCTCTCCTCATTCTCACACACAGCCAGAACTCAGTCATACAAACACACACCAAGCTAGCCATCACTCACTCTTGTCCACTCATTCACACTCTCACTCAGCCAAATCTTGCTTGCTCACCTTTTCTGTCATTCAGATACACACAGCTAGCTCTCACTTACACAAACAACTTTCTCAATTACCCACTGCTTATGCTATCTCACATCTACTGCCATTCTCTCACTCACTTTTCTTTCCATACACAACCTACACTCACTCACTCATACAGGTAGTTCCCCGTTCCCATTATATTACTCTCTCAAACATGCACAGGTATGTTGCTCACACATACACACGCTCTTAAATTAGCCACAGTAATACCAAGATTTATGTGATGAAAGAATAGGCTAAAATAATGTGTAATGTAATTAGTTAACTAACAACTAGATTCACCTGTCCCTACTCAGTGAATGTCTCACACCAATTTACACATAGACAACTACAAAGAACTCTTCATCTCATATACTCGTCAATGCACGCATGCACGTCAACACACACGTCACACAAACTCTGTCCCCTTTTATTTCAACATACACAACCCAAACCCATTCATTCACTCACTCACACAAGCAGACCATTTTACCCATTTGTTAACTCTCTCACACAAACAGGCACCAAAACACCAACATAATTTAGTATGCTCATTTGGCAGGGTTCATGGATTTTGTGTGGTTCTATACTTAAATGAATTACCTCACTGATGCAGGAAGAGTCAGATGAAAGATTTAATGCTTCAAAGACGTATTTTGCTTAATAATTAGTAATTGCATATCAACTTATAAATACCAAAGAACAAGGATATTTTACAAAAGAATGAAACACTTTGCTTGCTAGCCAGATATTATATGCATCATCAATACCAGAGAATTCTTCAGGTCATGAAAAGGTCATGAGGTGAGGTAAAAGAAAACTGAAAAAAGAGAAGCACTACTCCTGAGTTAACTGACCACCTTTCATTTACTTCATCTCAGGTGCACAGAACGCGTACTCCCTCAAGCACCAACACACACAAAAAGCTAGCCATCTCTGAATAATTCATTAATTATCAGTTAAATAAAGAGCATACAGTGTAACTCAGACTTAGGTTGTACAAGCAATTTAAGTCCCATGCAGCATTTCCCTCCAAAACATAATCTAAATCAAAACAATGAAAGATGCCTCAGAATTACGGTAGCCAATCCTTTCAAGTCTGGCAAACACAGCAACACTTCACCCAATGACAGACAATATCAAATACAAAACAAACATGCATAACTCAGAAAAGTCTGGCATAGTAACACTTTATCCAATCACAGAAAGAATTGAATTCAAAACAAATATACGAGCTATAAATACAGTTTTTACCTCAGATCACAGTAAGAGATGCACAATGTTTGCCAAATATTCCATTCAGGAGCTGTTCCAGTATCAGGGGAATAAGACCCCATATTCTAAACTCCCGACACTACGGGTAAAATGTGTTTCAGTAAGGGAGGTACAGAAGGTTGTATCCTTCAATTTTTTTGCAGATGGAGTTCAGGCTGAGAGGACAAAACAATCGGTGCACCTTGGCTTCTGCGACCACACGGCAGACCTCAAGGCAACAGCAGACCGGCCACTGTATGATGCCCTGTCTCACCCTCCTAAAGAGGGCCTTACATATATGATTAGAAACTACGGGCTGGTTTCAACAAAAGGGCACTCTAAATGCCAAATATATTTTAACACAGACACTAAAGTCTTTTTGTGCGGAAAAATCAACACAACTGAGGAGGTCATGGAGGCAGCGAAACTGCTGACAACTCCGAAGAGCACCCCACTCATGTTGGGCAAAGAACCTCCAGCTGAATTCCAGCTGGTAACCATAAGTGGAAAAGTCAGCAAGGTAAGCAGTTATAGTTGTAATTATTACGACTGCCATGTATCAAAAACACTGATCATGTTGATCTGATTATGTAATAGTTACATATAAAAGATCCTTATTAAATGTATCATAAGCTTACTGAATGGATTACAGAGGCTAATATAACACTTTTTTTATGGTACTATATCAGTTATATAAGACGCAAAGACACTGGTGTTTAGGTCTATCAACAGCAACTTCTTTATTAGCCTACAAAAATCTTACTGCACTTTTGCTTGTCAATGGTTGCTATACTAGGAATATGTGCCTCATGTGTTGTGTTTCAACTATAACTATCTAAGAGAGACATCAACATAGCCAGTTATCTCTTACATTCCAGGTCAGTGCTCCTGTGGAGAGGAGGATGCGCATTGGTGGAGAAAGTGTGCCTCTCTGCAACATCGAACTTGAGCAACATGGTCACACAGCCAGAATTTCAACGTGGATAGGTAGCCCTACAGCAGATACAGACTGGCCAGAAGCTAGCAGTGATACACCGCAAGATGTGGGGGGGAACCTTCTCCGGGGGACTGTAGATGGCCCAGTACTAGAGTACCTCGCACGCTACCACTGTAGAGGTATGTCACCTGTGATTAATACCAAAAAAATATTCAGGAAAGTACAGTTCCCATAGGCTACCCCTTAAAACCCACCAACTCTGAAAGGGGCTTCTGAACATTATTCGTCCTAAATAGCCTATGATACTATGATAAGATGGTGGTGTTTAAGGCTGCTTGCTAGGTCCATACAGACAAAATGTACTTAACAAATGAAACTTTAATATCCAAAATAGCCTCTTGTTTGACAATAGTTAATGTGCTAGATACGAGTATACTGATTTCACAATGTGCAAATACTGAGAGGACAAAACAATCGGTGTACCTTGGCTTCTGCGACCACGTGGCAGTCCTCAAGTCAACAGCAGACCGGCCGCTGTATGGTGCCCTGTCTCATCCTCCTAAAGAGAGCCTTACAAATATGACTAAAAACTTCAGGCTGGTTTCACCAAAATGGCACTGTAAATGTCAAATAGATTTTAAAGCTGACACAAAAGTCTTTTTGTGCAGAAAAATGGACACATCTGAGGAGGTCATGGAGGCGGAAAAGCTATTGACCACTCTAAAGACTGGCCAAATCACGTTGGGCAAAGAACCTCCAGCCGAATTCCAGCTGGTCACCATCTACAGAAAAGTTAGCAAGGAAAGCATTTATAGTTATAATTATTACTATTGCCATGTATCAAAAACACTGATCATGTTGATCTGATTATGTAATAGTTACATATAAAAGATCCTTATTAAATGTATCATAAGCTTACTGAATGGATTACAGAGGCTAATATAACACTTTTTTATGGTTGCCTCGTGGAAAGTATTGTGACAATTAGCGTTATGATTGCATTATTAAAGACTGCTTGTTCACAGACATGTTTGTTCATTGATTTATCTGTATCAATTTGGGTTCCCTGTTGAAAGCTTTGAAACAACCTGCAAGTTCTTTTCACAGCAGGTTACTTCTTACATTATTTTATGTTTTACTTTTGGTTGCGGACATTGGTGTAAATGCACTACAATGCCTCGCCAATCGCACGTTCCCCAGCATCGGCATTCACTTATCCACGCTGTTACATCAATGTACCAATTCGCCAGCCACGACAATGTGACTTGGGTTATACTCAGTTAGTCTTGTTAAATGTGATTCTCGCCCATCATGACCTGTCCTCCACCTCCCTTTTTATGTTCGACTTAATCCTATATCATTCATGTATTTCTTTTTCTCTCTCGCTCCCTCTCTCTGTCTCTCTCTCTCTCTCTCTCTCCCTGTGTGTGTGTGTTTACTATAGCTTGCTGTAATTAACAATTGGAGATACTACCTAAAGTTGAGGAACATTTAAGTATGGCATTGTGTCATTTATTTAAGAGGATAGTGCGTGTAATTTAAAGATGCCAACTAAACGTAAAGGCAATAGCGAGTTGGGCGAGGTTTGGGTGACGCTGTTGAGTAGGGCTTTATTACGATATTGCATGTCATAAACGTTAAGTACAGTAGACATATGTTCGTGTAAACGCCGTCTGGAATGCGTCAGTGTTAGTTCAGAGGATTTGAAACTTGCGAGATTTACTTCCACGGCAGTGAGATGACAAAACGGGGGAAAAAAAGTGAATCTTAGCTAGTATTAAGACGTTTTACGATTTGTTGATATTCGGCCTCAATCTATGCAGTCATATTATAAGTGTGGGCATGCGAAAAGAAACAAAAAAAAACGGTTTGTCCTCCTACAAGAAGAAACGATAAAGTGCTGAATGCGGGGGGGTGGGGGTGAATCACAGAGGAAAAGGACAGCATTAGTATTAAAATGTGCCGAATATTCCAGTCTTTGCGAAACGGCGCCCCCCCTGAAAAAGGGCCTCGAAAAAAGCTTACAGCACCTGGTATTCCCAGGCGGTCTCCCATCCAAGTACTAACCAGGCCCAACCCTGCTTAGCTTCCGAGATCAGACAAAATCGAGCGTATTTTTTTATTTTTTTATTTATTAAACAGAGTTTATTTACATTCCATAAAACTTTTCCATAACCATGGTCATACAAAATGTGCACATTATGTGTCAGCAGTTAAAATCAAGAACAATAAAAGAGACAAGAATCTGCAAAAAACACATCAATAAAATCAACAGGCAGGCAGACATATCAAAACACCATCAACTGTCAGCTCAATAAAATCATTATTCCGAAGAACAAGACTGTCAAACAGAATTGGATCACCGTGGAATTGAAAATAATCAAATAAAAGCTGAACAGTTTTCCGTAGTTCTCTTTCATATAATTTACATATGTCCACGTAGTATTTCTTGTGCCGCACCAGTGCCCTCCTTAAATAAACAGTGTGCCGGGCCACTGATAAAAACATATTCAAAACAAGAGTATTTTTTTTAGCGGCCCTTATACCCAAATAAAAACACAGTTTCCCAATTAGCTTCTAACAAACTCCTATCCAATAAAAAACATTCCACAATATATTTCAGTTTAGTCATAAAACACTTCAGTTTCACACAGTTAAAAAACATATGTTTAAAACCCTCCTCACCCTCCCCGCATATCCTGCATTTTGCATCATCAACCATTCCCATACAGCACAACCTCATTTCGTTAAAAATACAATTATGACACAATAAAAAATCAAATGCCTCTAAAACAAGATTCTTAAAACGAAATGTGGATGATTTCCATATATCCCTCACTGAGAACCCAGGAAAAAGCCTTCCCCAATAGTTATAAGACCTAGGTTCCATAAAAAGTCCTTCTCTAAAAACCGAATAAAAGAATCTCAAACTTGCGTCAATAAAAGGCTCATTGTTGGGCTTCAGTAACACCGCAGGTTTAGTCTCCAGCCCACCCACCTGTCCCATGGCGGCTTGCTCAAGCCAATCAGTCGGAATTGCCTTCTTGAGCCTCTCATAGTGGTTACTGATTGTAACCCGGCTCTTGACTTCCTCCTTCTCTTCCATGAGATCGATTATCGCCTGCACTGGCAGAAACCCAGGTCTGACGACATACAGTACATCTTGTAACAGCTGTATACCAGCATCAAACCACCCCTTGAAAAAAATTGGACTCCCATCATCTAAAATATTCGGATTTAAAAAAAGCGGTTGGTTTAAAATCTGATTTTTCCCCTCAGGCTTCACCGTAATGTGATGTAAAAAATCCCCCCATGCTCTAAAAACTTCTTTATAAAATTCAGGTATCCCTGTCAGCATGTATTCCTTCATTCTCATCCACAATCCTGCTTCTCCCATTCCTCCCCCTCCACATTTCCCAAGAAAAAACCTCATCACCTCCTTCCAATCCTGTACACCCGCACCTAGATACTTTTTCACCACCTTAACACGTGCACTTTTCATTCTTATAAAACTATCTAAAAGCCCCAGTCCCCCTTCTTCCACCCTTCCTATTAATGTGTTGTAGCTATCTTCGAAGGCTATCCATCCCAAATAAAATTTAAAACAGCTTTTTTAAGTGATTTAAAAACCCACGTCGGCACGCTGACTACCGCCACCAGATACCAGAGCTTAGCTAAAAACAAAGAATTTAAAATCAAAACCTTCCCTTTTAGCTGAAGATCCCGTCGTTTCCAGAAATTTAACCTGTTCTCAACATTTTTCAATGCCTCCTCCCAAATCAGCTGCCTTGTAACAATTTCATCCACTCCCATCCGTATCCCCAAAATCTTAACATCACTAGTTTCTTCCTTAAAATGTAGTCTCCCCTCTAAACTATCAACACCACCTAATCTCAAATACACCGTCTTCTCCAGATTAACCTTCGCACCCGTCCCTCTGCAATACTTATTTAGAATCCCCATTGCTACTTGAATACTGTCAGAATCCCGTACAATCAAAGTGGTGTCGTCAGCATATTGGAAAATCTTCATTTCATTCCTTGAATCCCCGACATGAAACCCCCTCACCCCCCTGTCCGCACTGATGGCTAAACCCAGAGGCTCTGCCACCAAGGTGAACAACATAGCAGACAATGGGCAACCCTGTCTAATAGACCTTCTAATAGGAAAAAAATCAGTTAAAAAACCATTGCACTTGATACAGCTGACAGCTTTACTGTAGAGACATTTTAACCATCGCCGCATGTTCGGACCAAAACCGAACACTTCCAACAATTTAAAAAGATAGGCATGCTCCACCCTATCAAAAGCCTTCTCAAAATCGACACTAATAACATAACCCTTTTCCTTTTTGTCGTTGATATACCACATTGCGTCTCTGATGTTGCTCACTGTGTCCGAGATGTCCCTACCTTGCACCGCATATGCCTGGCTCGATGTGATAATTGACGGCAGGATTCGCTTCATCCTGTTTGCTAAAACTTTTGCCAAGATTTTATAATCTGTATTCAAACAGCTGAGGGGTCGAAAGTTTCTCAAATCCCTTTTATCACCCTTTTTTTTGTATATTATTTTTATTAACCCCTCCGTCATACTCGACGTCAACTCTCCTGTTTTAAAAATATCCTTAAAAATCTCATTTAAAATAGGTATAAGAACATTCTTAAAAACCTTATAAAATTCACATGACAAACCATCTAGCCCCGGACTTTTCCCATTATTCAATTGCTGAATAGCTTCTTCGATTTCACTTTCATGAACATCACTCTCGCACATTTCTCTGTCCCCTTTGGAAAGTCTGCTTCCTATGTGATTTAATAAGTAAGTTTCATCCTCCCTACAAACCTCTTCCTCCTTAAATAAATTAAGATAAAAACCCCTCACCTCTCTCAATATACCCTCCTTACCCTTGACTTCCTTACCGTCCCCTGTCACAACACTACTTATCACATCGGCCTTTCGCCTAGCCTTTTCCAAAGCGAAGAAAAATCGGTTGCATTTTTCACCATCGATCACATACTGCACTCTACTTCGCACCATAGCACCCTTACATTTCCCATTCTCCAGTACTCTCAGCCTATCTTCTAATTCCACAATTTTCTGTACATCCCCCAACCCCTCCACAGCCCTTCGTAACTCCAACTCCAAATCCACCCTAATTGCACTCTCTTCCATCCTTTCCCTCCTCTTCATCTTTATGCCATAACGTTTAGAATATGACCTAATCATGTTTTTAAGGTTATCCCACCACACCCTTTTATCCTGTAAATACATATCATCCATCACACTGTTCAGAATAATATTTTCCACATCCTTTTTGTACATAACATCCTTTAAAAACTCATTGTTTAAAACCCAAACCCCCGAACCTCTTTCCACTTCACTAAAATCCACAGTTACAAATAAAAAATCATGGTCACTCTCAGCGTAACGACGATAAAACACCTTTTTAAAATTCTGTTCATTTTGCCACTCACACAAGATAAAATCAACCCTACTTTGTTTTAAAACACCATTCACAATCTGTCTTCTCGAAAAATCCCTAACGTCTTTGTTCCTTTCCCCCAAACATCCACCAAGTCATATTTCTTAATTAAATTAAAAAGTTCAGTTCGCCCCCTGTCCTGTTTAAAAACCATCTTATCGTCAATGTCCTTCCTCCCTAAAACAGTATTAAAATCACCTATTAAAAAAACGTTGTTCCACCCCGCCATTAAAACGTTAATGTTTTTATAAAAACGTACTCTGTCATCTTCGACATTAGGTGCGTGTATATTACACAAGATTATCTCCTCGGTATTATACAATAATTTAATCACCAGCATCCTACCACAGTTGTCAAGAAAAATACAATCAGTTTTTTCACACACACCCCTCCTTATCAACATGGCCACCCCCCTCCTCCCATCCACCTCATTATTGAAATAAAAATCCCCATCCCAAACCCGTCTATACAGTTCAACCATTTCATCCTTCCAATACGTCTCTTGCAGACAGACAACATCACAGTTTATTGTTTGAAGCAAAAGTCTCTGAACTTTTTCTACACACCTCAAGCCTCTCGCATTTATCGAGGCTATAGTTAAACAGCTCATGAAGAACAGAAAAAAAGTTCCTACATGTCTGATCATTCTGGCATGTCCGACAAAGCGTCATATTTATTAGTATGAACGACTGCAGTTCTAAGTCCCCGTTTCTCTCTCCTCTCTTGTTGTAGCTTCAAAACCCTGTCAATATTTATTGTAGCTCTGCCCTTCTTCCTTTTTCGAACACACGCCAAAATACCAGAATCCAAAAAAGTATCATCGGTTGCCATGTCTTTTCTCTTTTCCTCAGATCTCTGCGATTTCCCCTCGTCCTCAGATGCAGAGTTATCCATTTCCTGATCCAGACTCGTTAGCTCTTGCTCTCCCCCGCCCTCCACCGCCACCACAACACCTCTCTCCAGTCCCTCTGTGCCCACCTTGACAGCTGTTCCGGTCCTCCATTCTCCCTGTTCGAGCAATCTCCTCCTTCCTCAGAAAAAGCCAACCCTCCAGCTTCCACCTGCTGCAAAGGTCCCGTCCGGCCAGTATCCATCTGCTCCGCATTCAGTGAGGCAGACAAATCCACTGCGCCCACCCCCTTCTCACGCAGACTAACCTCCTCCTCGGACCCGCAGGAGCAGCGCATGAAAGCCCTGCGACAGTCAGGGCAGCGCGCTGCTTGACACTCTTTTGCGTAATGCCCCTGTTCCAAGCACTCACGGCAAACAAACTGTGGGCAGGCTCGCATCACATGATCCGGGCTCATACACAAACGGCAGATCTTCACCTGCCTATCGTGTATGACCCGAAAATACTGTGGTCCGTCTCCCGTGTCGAAGCGCACACTGTAAGGCAACGAGGCAACCTCTTTCAGGAATCTGACCCGAAGAAAGCGTGTGCCATCCGCCACTGCAGTGCCCGGGTAAAAACCCTGCGGAGAGGTAAAATTGGAGTCACACCGCACCTTTCCAACCGAGTCTTCTATATAAGTCGGCAAGTTCAAAAAGGAGACCAAAACCTCCGTAGCACACAATCTGCGCACCGCACAAACGCGTCCCTTCACCTGCACTCCGTCCAACAGAGGCTGGCAGTAATCCTCCTTTTCCAAAGTTATTTCAAACTCATTATTGGGTCGGCTTCTCACCCCAATCAGTTTCCCTCTTCCCAGGTTGGCATCAACAATCTGTATAACGTCCATTGCAGTTATTCCCTGCAAATCATCCAGTTCCAAAACAAGCGTAGCGTCTTTGGAATACGTTGTCTGGTATCTAGTTCCCTGCCGTAATTTCTCCGTTAGCCGTTTTCTTCCCAATTCCTCCATCCTCTTATCATTTCTTCTCTTATCGTCCAAAAAGCTTGAACCGACATCATCAACCAAATCCTCAACTCCTACCCTTCGTTCAGTCGGAAGCTGGCCAGAGCATTCTACTCCAGTCGCTAATTCCCCTCCGACACACGTCGACAGTTCAGCCCCGCAATCCTTTTCAGCGTCCTCACTTCGTCCGCCATTCAAAACTTGTTCCATTGTATCCATTCCATGCTCAAAAACCACATTAAGATCCGTATTAGAAGATTTTTTACCTTGATCCAAAACTCGTTGTCGATGGTCAATCAATTGATCCGAAATACCAGAAATCGCCATTCGTGTCAAATCCGTATCCATAATTCCTTGTCGAGTTGCCAGTCCTGAGTCATTCACGTTGTTATCCATTGCCGGTAAGTACAAAAAACACACGAAAATTCTCCCCCTCGGCAGATAAACTGCTCAGGGGAGAAAAAAACAAACACAAAAAGAAAAAAAAAAGCGCACTACAAAATCAACACACTGGTATAATAAACAAAGAAAAAAACTAAACAAACACTGTGGGAGCCTCTCTCCCACTTCTGCCGCCTCAATCCCACACCTCTGACGTCACAAACGCGCGTTCAGCATGGTATGGCCGTAAGCGATAGATGCTTTCTCAAATGGCCTATTCATACGTGTGACAGCAACTGTGCGCAGCATGTCATTTTCTTGCCATGCTTGTACTGGCAAAAGGGAGATGAAATTTGCGCAGCTCCACGCCTTCATCTTTCACTCTCAGGCACACTACATGCGCAGCGGGGACGTTCGCCGCCCTCTGACAGAGCTCACAATCTTCTTTCTTTTTACCACCAAGACGTCAGGGGGGAGCGCGAACGCAGTCCCCCACTACCACAAATTATGCAGTCAAGATTCCCACATTTGGGGAATTCGCAGGGGTCAGCACAACCGGAGTGCAATGGCTGAGCCTCGCCCTGGGTAAACCACCTTCTTGATCATGGTATCTCCCCTGCCAGGTAAGTATGAGTTGTACAGGTAGGGGAAGGCGTTTTCATACGTGATAGAGGGATTTTCTTATTTGTAAGCGAGAGCAGGAGCTCAGGTGTCGTTT